>JASAOA010001878.1:83654-222835 GCA_030849815.1 Vickermania spadyakhi
CCCCCCCCAACTAAAGCAATAAAAAAAAAAAAGCAAAGAGCACCACAAAATCTAGCAAAAGAATCAAGCAGTTTTCCAGTAGTCACGGTTGATTATTTTAATTTTTTACCATGCAAATAACAAAAATAGAAAAGTTTAAAACCGACAACGAGAGTATTAAACTGCTCGATATTCAATTTTGAATTTTCAGTGAATACTAAATGACGTAAAAGAAGGTGAATTGAACAATGTTTCTTCGCGGATGACACGAAAGATAAGAAGCCAAGAGAAGCAAACAGTAAAATTAACCATAAAAAAAGAGTATTGAATGAAGTGAGAAAAGGTGCGATTAAGTGAGAAAAGCAAAAAAAGGATAATATAAGCGCTACGGAGGTTCTGAAGCCGAAATGCGTAGGTCAGGAATGTGAAGGGAAGACCACCTCTACAGAGCTTCTTTAAGCAGCAGAGTTAGTGATGTAACTCTAAAAGAAATAGTAGTCGTTTACACAAAATCGAGTACAGTAATACAGTTGACACGTTCACAAGAGTGTGGGTATTCATCGCCCTTCTTAATATTTTTACTTTTCTGTACTTAGCTGAGCTGTGCCAACTCAATTTATTGGTCTACTTCCTCTTGTTTTTACCTCTAAATTTTTGTCTCTACAAAGTGAAACTAAAATAAGCAGCACAATTCATCGTTTGTGTCACTTTCCTAATGAGTATCCTGGTAAGCTGTTTCTCTTCATACTCATTTCCTTCGCAACTGTGTTGACTCTCACATGTCTTAAAAGGACTGCTTCCCTTCCACGCCCTTACTTCTCTTTTAAGTCGGTTTCATGTTGTTTTTTTTTCTTTTCTTCGTGGCTTTTTTTTCTCTCCTGAAATTTATTTTATTTTATTTTATTCTCAAATAAGAATTTTGTAAGAGTGGTTCGTTGCTCTCCCTAGGATGCGCACAGCAAAATTTTGAGAAATATATTAATTTGTAAATACGAAAATGGAACAAAAATCACTGCTCTTCTCATAACGTAAGAAACGGAGGACGCCCAGAAATTTCTACTTCATATGTACAGTTCTGTCTGCATATATAGAGATAAAAGAGAGAGGAAGAGGTGGACAGCAATAATAATAAAGTAGAGAGTAGAAAATACTCCGAATGAAAAATAGAACGTGCATTGGTTTCAGATTTAAAGAGCACCTTTTAAAATATTTCTAAAATTCTTTAGAAAAAGGAGCCGAGGAAAAGGTTGTTCGGCGATCTCACCACTCGTTTTTGGAGCGCTACCGCGCGTTTTGTTGTTATTCTTTAAGCTTTCTCTTCTTTCCCCTTCATCTCCACAAAATCATCATTCCAATTCGATACGAACAAAGTTTGGTTTTCTCATCGCTTCCTAGCTCCGTCAGCGAGGCGAGTGTAGTTGGTTATCTGTTTCCGCAGTGTCTCAATACGCTTCACCTGGCTCGCCAGTATGTCATCCACATTTCGACAGTAGCCCGTCATACTCGTGTCGGGGTTCTCCGCTGCGCTGAGCTCTGTCATCTCTCGTTTTAGCAGCTCCATCATTCCGTCGATGTGCTGCCGATGGCTAAGGATCAGCACGTCTTCCTCGAGTGCCAGAGCGTCGCTGCTGGGCTGGGCCGCGTGTGAACTGCTGGCTGCCACAGGGCGGGTGGACTCCTTGCTCTTCAGCGGGGTGGCAATGCGAGACGACGCCGTACTGCCAACGCGAGCAGGGTTGGGGGTCGCCCGCTGAGTCGTGCTGGGGACCCGAAAAGACCCGCGAGAGCGCATTGTGTCCCCTAGACTGCTCGTTTCGTCGTTCTGCCTGCGAGTAGCGCTCGAGGGCTGCTGCCGAACATTCGGGGTGAAGTTGGTGCTGGAAGACCTCGAATCATTGGCTTTCCGTTCCTGGGCTCGGCGTTCCACGAAGGAACCAGACAATCCAACGGTCTCTACGTGCTCGGTGGGAACTTGTCCGATCATAATCTCATCTACAGTTTTAGAGTTCCGATCCTTTTTCAGCTCCTTCACCCGGTCCGCGTACCGCAGCGTATTCAGCGTGTGTTCACAGCTTCCACTGGCGGGGCTGACGTTGCCTATCATCACGGTACGACTATTACCCGTAAAGCAATCTCGAAGAACCGCTGTCAACTTAGAGCCACGAAAGGGAATATGTCGGTGGTTCTGATCGAGCGCTCGAATGCACTCCTTCAACGCCAATAAAGACTTGTTAATCTGCGCACCTTCATACCGTGTGGTACGATCGCAAAATGCAGTGTCGGCACCGCGTTCGGAGCCGGCAAGATCAATAAAGGTAAAACGCCCAAAGAACTGATTCTTTGAATCCACTACAGTTAAATGAAGAATCGCATGAGAGCGGGACGAATCCGCATTCATACCTGTGGAGCCGGCAGCGCGGATGGTGTTGCCATACTCAATGACTTGCATCAGATGTTCCGTATCGTCAACACGGTGTTCAGTGAGGCCACAGACATTGATGACACCGCGGTTGTCCTCCCTGCAGGCTAGCTTCTCTCGCTCATTGAGCAAATCGTACAATTTTCCTCCGTAAATTTCAAAGAAGGACACGTTAATCCCCATTCCTCGCTCCAGTCTAGCATACAGATCTCGAGCGGCCATAATATAAATACCATCCTGTCTGTCTTTGCCAAGCATCGTATACGTTTTGCCACTTCCTGTCTGGCCGTAGGCGAAGCACGTGGCGCACCCTCCCTCAAAGACCGTATCCATCAGAGGCTTGCACACCTTTTCGTACACGTTCCGATTGCTTTTCTTCTCATCAAGCACCAAATCAAACACAAAACGGTGCTTGTCAATGTATCGAGTGAGATCTACTTTCTGCTTCGGCTCCAATAGTGTGATGTGCTGGTCACTCTCCGGCTCCGTTACTAAAATGTCGTACAAGCCGTCTGACTGCTCCTTCGCACTCAGTGGTCGCTTCCGGATGACTACCGTGATCCGGTTGGCTCTCCGGCGCGGTGCCGCCCCCGACACGCTCCCCGCCTCCGACGACGGCCGCCGCACCGGAGTCATCCCCGCACGGCTCACCGGCCGGCTGCCGGCCACGCTGCCGGGGCGTGAGCCGGCGGTGCTCGCGGGCCGTGAGGAGGCCGCACCGAGCCCTCCGCCACGCACTGAGCTCCCAGAGACAGACACCTTCGACGAGCGAAAGCTGTCCTCTCTGGGGTCGCGATGAATCGTCTTGGAGGCCTCGTCACGACGCGCTGCACTTGAAGGCGTGGCGTTGCGCAGCGGCGTGGTCATCCTCGTCGGCACGGAGGAGGTGTGTGTCGGCTTGGTAGCCGGCGCTGTGGAGGAGGTCTCGTGACGGGAGGCTGTCGAGCTGTGATATCCGCCCCGATAATTACCGTAGTCTGACCCCGCAGACGAATGTGCCGTGCCAGTGCTGGGCTGCTCCCGACGGATTGAATGAATCAGCTCAAACACCTTGCGGCGGTCCGCCATCACAATCACCCCAATGGACTGATAGTCCTGCATAGTCAGCTGAGTCAGCTGATGCACAGTAGTGACCCCACCATCGATAAACCCCTGAATGGTGTGCTCCAGGTTCGCCTGTTGAAGGTACTTGCGCAGTTGCGGCTCCATAGTCTAGTGAAGAGGACGAGAAAACAGAAAGGAACAGAATGTGTTGGCTGGATACGAAACAGAGAAAGAAATGCAAGCTGAAACAGCTTCGATCGACTTTGCTTCTATTCAAAAGTTGATGGAGCTTCTCACCTTTTCCTGTTTCACCGAGGCCTAATCCAATAAAAAGGGAAGAAAATAAGCGAAATATTGCTGTAATTTTTTTTGCACAAGAACAGATAAAGAGGTAGACAGGAAAAAAGGCTGTCACTAGTGGAAAACGAGAAGTAAGAAAAAAAGAAGAGAGAAAAGCAAAAAAAAGATCAAACACACAAGAAACCAATACTTTATTTATTCGTCATCTTTGGCTGTTTTTTAAGCGAACTCTTTTATAAGCAGAAAAGCTCATCAACAGCACTTAAAAAACATAAAGAAAACAAATAATAAAAAGAATATAAATGAAGCGTTATAAAAAAGAAATAATAGTAGTAAAATAATCGTAAAGGATTACAAATCTTTTATTATTACTTTGAAAAAAAAACGGAGAAAACAGTTGTCATAACGAATTTTCTGTTATTTTTATTATTTTGTTGCTACTGTCCACCGACAGAGCGCGGTGCAGGTAGGCACGGTGCAAGACCGCCTATTGAAGAAACCGCAAAAATCTTAAAGCCCCCGTTCTGTCTTCGCCCTATTCAAAATCATAATAATAAAATGAACCGTAGAACACCCAAATGGAAAGTACGATTTCTATGCGTCTAAAAACATCTTACCGAAGATGAAAGGGGAAAAGTAAGAGAGAAAGAAAACAAAAGAAATGGTTCAAAGTAATAAATAAAAAATAAAAAATATATGAGCTGTATCGAGATTCCCTTTCTTAGTACTATTCTTTTTAACTATTAAAGAGGATACAATCGCGGCAGATGTCAGAAAGCATGAGTGAGGAAAGGGAAAAAAAAACCATTGCACTGGCTTTTCTTCTTTGGTGACGACTTGTCATTTTCGTTGTCCCGTTGCTCCCCATATATACAGTAGTCTCTAGACAGAAATAAACATAATTTTTAACATAAAAAGTTTCAATCGAAGCCGCCAAAGAAAGACCAGTAACACGCTTCCACTTACGCCCTTCTCAATCGCAAACACATTACAGCCCGACCGGCTTTCGCTGTTGACCATTCAAGGCTTGGCGGTACACGAGAGTTTTGATGGACTTACTCAAGTGAGCCAAGGCGCTGGTGGGGTCAATAAAGCGCCAAACCGAGAAGAACTCGTTCTTCACAACGGGAAGGACGATAAGAATAGACTTACAAAAGAGGTACATCATCTCATACAGGCGGGAAGGCTCGAGAAAAATGTGAAGCATGTTGCGCAGACGGTCGCCTCCTGTGCGAGGGGACTGGCCCTTCACCGCGTAGCTCCCAGTCTTGGTGAGCGCGCATCCCATTGCTGCGTACACTACGTGAAAGTAGTGGTAGACCAGCGTTAAAATGTCCGACTCCAAGCCGGAGAGTAGATCCATAGGCCCCGATATGCAATCTCCGCCAGCGGTAAAGTAGTCGAAGCAGGCGCGACGAAGCGGGCCATCGCTGAACACCGCGTAGAGGGACCACGACAGGAGGTTGATGCAGCTCGTCCCGTTAAAGCGCAGACGGGAGTAGCTGGTGATGGCCTTCTGAATTTGGTCTTCTACAGTCGCCATGGCCTTCGGGTCCTCTACACGGAACTTGGGGATGCTGCAAAGGTTTTCGGCCAAACGGATGCAGTCACGGAACGCGCACGTCATCCCGCCACCGGTCAGGGGGTGGCGCTGATTGTTGTGGTCACCCAGGCCGCAGTAGCCCTTGATAAGAGGAAAGGCAGGGGGGTAGCGCGCTATAGGCATGCTCCGAATGTTTTTCAGGTCTCCAGCAACGGAGATAAATTCTTTCCGCATGTTTTCCGGCATGCAAGGAGCAATTTCACGGATCAACCACTTGCTTTGAGCGTCTAGCGAGGGAAGTCGCGGCTTGTTGTAGTCCACCAGCACGCGAAGCTCGTCATTGTCGAGGCGGTAGGACAAGATGGGGCCGGTTTTGCCAAGGAACACTGTACCACGCTGCTCCAAAGGCAGCTGCACTCCACGGAGGATAAGAGCCACGAAGTTCGAGTGATAGTCCGACGCAGGGGTGTAGTGCTGGTACTTCGACTTCCACTTCGACATCCCGCCGTCGCACATCAGAATGAGTGGAGCCAACGCGACCACTTTCTTCACAGGACCGGTGCTCTTGTCGGGGTTCTCCACGAAAGGGTTCTCCGGTACTTGGTAGTCGCTCGCAATCGTGTACTCGATGCCACAAGCACGCTCAAAGCACCCGGTGCCCTCCGTAAGAATGTCCACAGTGGTCGCCTCCAGCATGGTGACGTTTTCCTTACAGTTGTTCCACACGAAGCGGCGAAGGTTGTTCACGAACCCGCCAAAGTGAAAAGAAGTTCCCTCCGCCCCATCGCGGTACGGCAGGTCCACATTCTCTCCCTTCTCATTGATGACGTTGTAGCCCTTACACTTCATGCCGATCTCCAAAGCACAGCTCTCCATTCCAACCTTCCGCAGTTCATCGATGCCACCCGGTTGAAGAAGTTCGCCAATGATGCGATCCGGCTTAGTAAAAAGCGTGCGGTCCACAAGGAGTACCTTGCGATTCTGGTCGGAGAGGGCCTTCGCCATCACCGGGCCAGCGATACTCCCGCCAACTACAATAGCGTCGTAGTCGTAGCGGGTGCGAGGTGGGGCACAGCGCACCCGGCCCAGCACAGCGTTGACCACCAGTGCGAAGCCAATAATCAGTACGGCGGCGTACAGCATTGTCAGTTGCGTCGCCACAAAGACTGAGATGAGATATGAAGTGAAAGATGATAAAAAGAAGGAAAATCTGTTTTAGAACGATGGAAACAATATTTGAAAAAAAAAAAAGCAAAAGCATGGAATCTTTGCAACCATAAGTGATCCTTGATGACATGATGATCATTTACATTTTACATTAGAATGGTGGGAAGATGGCATCGTAATTTCTTTAAAATCTGTATAGCATCTTCTAAAGATAAGTGTGGTGCAACTAACTCTTAATCGGCAACAAGGAAAAAAAAAAAGCCACACTACTATCGGAGCGATGGACGACGTGGTATTTCGATTAATCTATTTCTCTTTCTTTTTTATTATTTTAAAAAAGGAGTCTGATCTCTAATTTAAAGTTCTATTTAGGATATTACACCTTACTTCATTGATGACTTACAAAAGAGGTCAATAGACTTTCTTGATATTTTCAATGCCAGCAAGGACGCCCATATGCACACCTGCAACCACATCACAAGGAAAATCCACTGGAATGTTCATGTCCGGATACATTGAATTCAACACGGGCCGAACACTAGACATTATGTTTTCGACCTCATTTGCCACTTCACGATAAATTGACTCATGCGCGTCGACCCATACGCAATCGTGCACCGTGTTGGTCAGACAGGCCAGTCCCCCGTAGTTATCGGTCTCGAGGAATTTACGGTATAACACCCCAAGCATTATTTGGACTATTTCGCCCGCAAAGCCTTGAACAGGATAATTTTTCAGCTGAGTGGGAGAGAAATTAGTGGATTTACGGCATGCTGCTCCCCTCTTCTTCTGAAAAATCATCTGAGGGACATCAGACTCAGTAAAAATGTAACGAGATCCGGTCAGCACAGGGAACATCCCTTTGAACAATTGGTGTCCTCGCAGATTTTTAGTACCATCTTGGATGGACGGGTCGTACGTATTTGCCGCTAGTTCTACCATTGCGTTGAAGACATCCACGCCTCTGTAGGTCTCTCCCTCCTTCTCAATGAGCATTCGCACTTGGTCCTGCGTAAGGCCCGTACTTTGGCTAATCAGTTTGACTCCCGCGCCATACTGTCGCTGAAACGAAAAGATTTTTGCTTGTTGGCGCAATTTTACAAATTCAGGCTCTTTGTTTTTCTTCGCTCTTTGCAGCACTTCGGCGTAGGACAAATCCGGCCGCATCATCGCCACTCGCTTAGAGTGGAAATCAACGTTGTGGCGAAGATCTTCTAGCATTTGGTAGTCATTCGCAAGAACCGCAAGCACCACGACCTCGAGCTGAGAATAATCTGCCTCGATGCACATACCCTTTGCACCGAACCGGCTGATGAACATGTCTCTCAAATTGGATTTGCCCTCCTTAGGAATATTTTGGCAATTTGGATTTGCACTGGCAAGCCTTCCCGTGGTGGTCTTGTTGTGAATCAGTTCGTGGTGGATACAGCTATCCGTCGAATGAACTAGCGACACCATGCCGGTTCCACCGACAGTGCTTTCATAAAACGTCCCAATCATCTTTTCCAATCCTCGAAGTTCTAGAATAATCTTCGCAGTTTCATCGTTGTGTGTTTTCGTGAAGAAGGAAAGCGTATCTTCTCCGACTTGCAGCTGCCGTGTAGAGGGGCTTCTAAATCGGTTCATGATTTGCTCGGATTCCAGCTCGCTGCTGACATACCGAGGCAGCCGGCCTTTCACCTCAATTTCTACCACGTCGTCGTGGGCACAAGGTACGGCAAAGCAGTCATACGCAGTGGTTAGGGTTCGACCCACAAGAGTCATCAAGCTAAAGCGTCGCTTCTCCATCTCGGGAAGGGCGTTAAAAAACCCGATGAAGGCGCGTCGAGATCCCATCACCACAGGAAGGTCCTCCGCCGTGTCCGACGCCGCTTTCTTTTTCTTCACCTTCTTCTTCGTCGATGTCACCACGCTCGCCTCCTCCTGCAGTGTGGCGTTTCCAATATGAAGAAAAACATCAATATACAAGTTGCACCATTCTTCCGGCTGCATTGAGCTTTCCTGAATCAGCTTCTGCTTGAAAGAATCAGCAGCCCCATTTTTGGACCTGGTGGTGGCGAGGGCTTTGACGGGAATAATAGGATCCTTCCTCCCAGTCGCAGAGCTGAAACTCGTACCGGACTTCAACTTCTGTGTTTGAGGAGGTCCATATTGACTTTTGTAGAAGCAGAGCGTCGAAACGGTGTCGGCGATATTGACGGTGTACTTGTCCTTGAGCTCGGTGTGAGGTGATGGTCCAGAGTGCTCTTCCAGATAGTCGTTTATCGTGGGATCCGTGCGCAGCAGCTGTAGAAACGTGAAGGTAGCATCGCGTGCGAAAATGGTGACCTGTGAATCGAGGAAAGCAGAGTGGCTCTGCTCAGAGTTTTCTTCATCGGCTGGCACCAGAACATCAGTGTACTTCTCGACCTGTTCCGATACAAACGCTTTTAATTCGGGTCCTTTTAGCGTAGAAGTTATTGTAACGGACTCATCGGTAAGCGGGTTCTTTAGAAAGAGCTTCATTATTTTCTGATCGGCACCTACAGAGCACGCAGCAAAGAAGAAGATATGGCGGCGGTGAAGCAAGTTGGCGAGAGGAGCCGGACTCCCACGATCATCCGTTAAACGAGAAATGGGGATCATTTCCCTCTTCAATCCATCTAAAAGTGTCGAGCTCTTCCGGAAGTTGGCAGCCAACATGAAGCTCGTAAAGTACGACTTAAAGATTCGTGTGCCCTTCTCTGCGGAGAGCCCAGCCACGATGCCACACTCACAGGGTCCCATCACGTGGACCGGTGGACGGAGAAACACCTCCTTGGGGTACTTCTCCGGTGAGTAAGCTTCCTTGGGAACAAAAAGAGTGTGTCGATCAAACGACTCTTGCGGGAGTTTCTTACTCTCTCGCGCATTAGTGTTCAACTTCAGTGTCCCACCAAAGAAATAAACAATTAAATGTGCATTGGAAGACCAGTTAAAGAATTTGTGGCAATCCAGGGGGATCTCAGCAGGAACCGAGTTGGCCAACGCTTTCCGTAATTCAGCTACCTTAGTCATTAGGCCGTAGCTCTGCTGTTGAGCGAGTTCAACATTGGTTTTTAAGCCATTGTATTCCATCTCTGTTGTGCACAGCAAACCGTCCATCCGGGCATTAATGATCTGGGCCTGCCGCTGCTTGAAGGCACGTTCAACATGTCTGCGAAAAATCAACTCCGTATTCTCCAAATCTCCTTTTAAATACTCTGTTAGTACGCTAAAAGGGATTTGATACGTCTCCTTGCCATCCGCCCACGCTTGTTTAACGGCGTCGAGCTTAGGTGTCAACCCACCATAACTCTTCGCAACGCTTTCTAAACCTGCTCCGTTGCCAAGGCGAATCTCCTGTCCTGTCAGAAGATACTCCGCGTACATTGTATCCCATATGCGGCCCCCACGCTTAAGGAAGCGCTTTAGTTCAGGGTCATTCCATAAATGCAGCAGATCGAATTTGATGTTGTGTCCAACCAATACATCGTACGAGTCCAAATTAGGAAAGAAGAGAGAATGAGGGCTCGACTGCTCGACAAGAAACACGGAGCTGGTTAAGGTCGGGTCATCGTAGCGCAGAGCCACACTGCGATCGAAGTATCTTTTGGGTAAAAACACATTGCCGAGATAGTCCCTTGCACCAGAAAGGACAATGTAGTTTTCTTTTATGAAAGGGTTGGCGATCCGCTTATACTTCCGTTTCGTTGTGGTTTCCATATCAATGATCAAGTAGCGCTGTAAGCAAGCTACAGCTTGTTGTTCTCGCTTTAGGCGATCCTCACTCTTATAAATCTTCGACAGCCATTGTTGCAGCCGAAACACTACCTCTGCATCATTCTGATTAACGTCGTTTAGGAAGGCTGCTTTCGTAATGGAAAGTAAAGGGTTCTCCTCCAATTCCTTCTGCATCCCGTTCACACGAGTGAGAGCAGCCTCGGAGGGCTCTTGCATGGGGACGCAATCCACCGCTTTCATTATGGCAGGGCCAACTTTTTCAAGACGCTCAGAAAAAAGTTTATTCGCGAGGGCAATGAAATGCCGAAAGAGTTGTCGATCGAGGCGTGCTTCATCCTTCCGTATCACCTTTTCCCCACGAGCAATATTTATTCGCATCTGACCCCACGTCTCGCGTGGATTGGAAATACTGGATAAGCCATCCGGAATATTCGAGATTCCTGTCTGGCGACGAAGGGAATTCAACTCCGCTACAAAGAAAGGACTTTTCGGACGGCAGGTCCGGGCAAACGCAACTACCTGTGTACCTCTTGTTCGCATCGTCGGAATAAACAATGTGATGCACGAGCTTCCGTCTCCATAAAGAAGAGCCGTAAGGGCATTCAATTTCAGAGTCTCCGAAGGAAGACTGCGAATCATATGAATCGTTTGTGACTTCTTCATTGCGTCAAAGATGGTCACAATCATTGTGCAACCCTCCTTGATCGTACCTTTCCCAACACGCACATCAATATCAATGACAAAGACATTTACCATCTTCACGACGCGATGGATGATCTGCTCTACCGGGTTCATGGATTTTCGGCTTCCTGGAGTTCCAAAGCGTTGGTGCACGCCTAACAGAACGTGCCAGCTCAACACAGCACTCCGAGTTGCAGTGAGTCCCGAAAGTTCCTCCTGCGCGTTTCGAACAGCCCCCTCCTCGACATCAAGCACAGCGGGGTCAAGCATATCAGCGCTAAAGGCCTTACGGTTTAAAATGAAATAGGCGTGTTCTAAACTCGTGGGTATGTCAGCCCCACGTACCACTTCACTGTGGGAACGGAACGCTAAGTAGGTAAGACCCCAAGTGTCCACTGTCGAAATAATGCGACGAGTAGCTTTACTGGACAAGAGCGACACAGCCTTCTTGAGCTCTTCAGAACCCTCCTGACTGAACAGTACGCACGCGATGTAGCTATCCCCTACACGTTCGTCCAGCCATGCAGCAAGTTTCCACAGATACTTCTCCTGTGCCAAGGCAACTTCATTTGTGGTTGCACAAAAAATGGCATGGACGCCATCCACCACACTAAGCGTCGCAATGCAGTACTGTGAATTTGAAAGCACTGCACGATTATCCTCCACGGTAAACACAAATGGATTTTGGCGGCTTGGGGCCAGCACAGTCTTAGATGGTGGCGACGGAGCAGCTGGCGTTAGGGTCACCTCGGACTTCGTCGCAGGTGTGGCGGTGGAACGAGCGGCATCACATGTGACTCGCGTTGTAGTGAAGGCACAAGCCAGGCGTACTTTACTTACTACGGTGGAGCACACCAGAGAGACTTGGGGGAGTGCATGCCATCCATATTTTCGAAGCATTCACTACACAACTTCAATAGAAATGAGGAAGAGGATCAAGCAGGAACAACGAACTAGCGCGTCTGTCAGTAGATGTGAAATACTATTTCGGAAAGGCAGCAAGTCTTAACCTTCTGAGCAGTAAAATGTTGACTAACTTCAATCCCTAACGATCTTCGCTACGAGTAAATAGAGAGCGAGAAAAAACAATAACACAGGAGAGAGGAAGATTCATTTAATATTTACAAATATGATATTTTTTCGTGCATAACCCGCAATCCATAGAATTTCAGGCATTGTTCAAACGCAGCAGTATCAATATTATGATCAATATCATCCAGTGATCTACAGTTCTACAGTACATGGAGTCATATTCGAGAGAAGTGCTTCTACACGGAAACGCCTCGAGCTCAAAGGCAAACAAACACTTGATATAAAAACATACATATAAAATGTTGCTGAACCGTAAACGGTAAAAACAGAAATAAATTTTTAAAAAATAATAATAATGAAAACCAATATTCACGGTGGTGCTGGCTAGCTATATTTGATTTTCCGTTGTATGCGCTCACTCTATGAAGTACTAGTGTACTCCTCAATTTTTTGTGTCATTAGCGCGTCACCTACAAAAAATGAAACTGGAAGAAACAAATTTATTTAAAAGGAAAACGAAAGCACTCTCTTGTCGATTCAGTTATTTATTCGGTGCTTTCTCTTTCTTTTTTTTTTTTCTCGAATTATTCCTTATTCCACCACATCCAAAAGGAGACCAACACCAGCAATCACCCACTTGCGAGCGGGCTGCTTGGATTTCAAGAAGAATCCCACGACAAAGCCAGGGCCACGCTCTTGAGTCTTGTACACGGGGCAGTCGTACTGATCGCGACGATCAATCTTACCCAGTGGAAGCGAGCGAACCTGCATAATCGGCATCTTCGGGTACAACTCCTTAAGACGGCTGTCCTCGATACAGCCTGCTACCTGATCCCAACGAGCCCCTTCCATTGCCAAGCCGGTGACATAGCAACCATCTCTGGCGGCAGTGTCGATCTGATCGGCAGACTTCTTGAGGACATCGATGACCAGAGCCATCTGATCGAGATCAAAGCTGTTGATGATAGAAGTCGTTTGCATAATAGCCGTCAGAAACGACATGGGGTTGAAGAACAAGGAGATGTTCGTCACACGAGGAGTCTGGAGGTCGATATTCCAACTAACCAGCTGCTCGTTTCGAGTCATGAAGTTCTCCACCCACGAGCCCAGGGCACGCTTCGTCATGAAGGAAACACGCTGCCACTTGGAGGGCATCTTATCCAGGAAGATTTCATCGAACAAGTCTTGCATGGCAGCTGTCATGGACAACGCACCTTTCAGACCAAGATCCAGCTCCTCCAGAGAGCTCGCAAGGGTTCCAATCAGGAGGTTCATGAGCTCACTCTCCTGGTAGAACACGTGCTGCTGTGGGGTACGGTCTTCCTCCAGACGCTCCGACAGATCCTGGAGGTTGTGCTGGTCGGGGAGGCGCTCTCGGATTTCATCGATCTTCTGCTGCACGACATCCTGAGGACTGAGGGCATCACCACCGGAGTGCTTCTTCGGTTGAAGTTCGTTGATGGTACGGAACAGCACTTCTGCCTGGGTGGTGCGGTAGTTGATTTCAGCGTTAGGATGAAGACCGTAGAGCAGCGGCGACTCCACAGGGAAATCGTCTGCATCGGTCAAGGAGGACAAATACTCCGAGTAGCTCATCGGTAAGGGCACTGTGACGCCAGGAGCCAGTTGAAGTCCATCGCAACACTCAGGGACAATGTAACTCTGAAGGTAAGCCATGCACAGGACACGATCCCAATCATCCGTAATGTGGCCACCGTACATGATTTCGCCGAAGACGTACCGAAGATCTTCCCATGGAACCTTTGGACGGTCCTCAATGTAGTTGGCGGCCACTTCAAGGCACGTCGTGAGATCGCCAGCATTAAACGGATACGCACGATTCCACCCGAGGGGACCGAACTTCTTTCGCTCCACCACCACAGCGTGGAAAAAGCACATGGAGTACATAATGCAGCGGTACTCGGTGGGCTTTGCACTCTTCTCCCACGGTTCATCACTGAAGTTCATAATTGCACGAACGACGTTCTGGCGGATACCAGTAGGCGGTTCGGAAGTCAGCTTCACAGAGCGCTGCAGAATACCGATCGGAATGACCTTCGACGGCTCGGCACTCAGGAACACACGGAAATCTTTGTGGCCCTTCTGGCCGTCGAAGGGGATCTCGTCGTCCGTCACTTCAATGACGGCCTCCTCCTTCTGTTCCTCGCCTTCCTCGCCTTCCTCATCTTCATCGCCGGCGGACGCGGACTTCTTCTCCACCACCTCTTCGGCCTCGCCTTCCTTCTCTTCGGCCTCGCCATCTTCTGCCGTCGTGCCGTGAAGCTCGGCCATCTTGCGCTCCAAGATCTCCTTCCGCAACTGACCCACGCGGGTATACACCTCGGCATAGCCGTCCAGACGGCGCTCCAGTGTCTTAAGCCACTTCTCCACTAGATGAATATTCGACAGCAGCGCCCAGCCACCATTTGCAAAGCATTTGTCGAGTGCGCGATCCGCGACAATTTCTTGACCCTGGCCGAGAGAGACGTTGAAGAAGTTGCCCTTGTCGTACATAAAGCCCAACTTACGTCCAAGATCTTCCACCGACTTGATAGGATCCACACCGGGAGATAAGATAAAGAAGAGAGGCGTCGTCGGGCTCGAGTTGAGGAACGACACCGAAATATCGACGGCCTGATCGGAAACAAAGAACTTACCAATCTTGTCTGCCACAAACGTTTCGAGCGATGCTGTCAGACGATCCGGACGGAGGCAACGCAACACGAGCAGACGTTCAAAATCCGTTAAGTTCTTCCATTCCGTCGGCATCTTCTCCAGCTCAGGCTTCTCAGTTTCGCACCACTGCATCCAGCGGTTGTTCTCAGCCATGTCGCTAGGAAGCATACTGAACTCCGGATGAGAACCGGGAACTTCTGTTAAGGCCTGCACCGCATCCCAGTTGGGCTGGGGGCACCACTCCACTACCGTTTCCGGTCGGTCCACACCTGGCTTCTTCTTACCGCGAAGAAGGAAGTCTAACTGCTTCAAATCGATATCGTTCAGTCGCACCAAAATACTAAAGGTGAGGAGACTCGAAAAGATCAACTTGTGGCGCTCAAAAAGACCTCGGGATACGTAGGCGAACACAGACTCCGTAATCGACTGAATTACATTCTTAACTCTCTGATTCACATCCTTCTTATTCGGTGGATGAACCGCAATGGCCAGAGCCTTGTTGAAGACCACCATGAATGTCTCGAGGGAGTACTGATACATGTGATCAATCTTCCAAAGCTGATCGATCTGGAAGAACAGGAGGGAACCACGAACAGCCACATCTGTGTATCGGAGACGATTTTGAGCGATATCCTTCTGTGTGGTGACCGCCAGAGCGAAGGAGGCGTTGATATCCTTTGCCTTCTTCTTGGTGTTCTCCAGGTTCTCAATCAAGGCCACGTTCTCTAGAATATCACCAGTAGCATTCGTCAGCTCAAACAGAAGGCCATCCTCACACTGCTGAAGCTCAATGGTCATCATGTTCATACTGCGCAAAAGAGCGCTGCGTTTCTTCTCAAGATCAGGTCGTTCCTGGCTCACCACCACCGCAAGAAGCTGATCCTCCAAACCCGTCTCAGTCACCATGAAGTTGATGAGGGTCGTTTGCGCATTCACTTCAGGGCCGTAGTGAGGATTACCAAGCTTTGTCTGAAGAATAAGACGGAAGTTGGAATTATACGTCACTTCCGTGGCGCCAAGCTTGATGAGAATTCGGCCACCCTTGTTGAAGGTTTGTCGGCTGAGAACGCCATCGAGCACCGGCTCAATAAACTCCCCAAGAGACTCGATGAGGCAAGGATAACCATTTTCAATGCAATCCTGCAGGACGCGCTGCCAATTCTTTTGTGTAGTTTGAATGACCTTCAGGTTGTTCTTCTCTTCTCTGGTGCGAATCCACTTGATACCTTGCAGCTGCGGATCAATCATCAAAGGCCAACGCATGCAATTGGTCAATATAGCACCGTTTTCAGTCGACACTCGGTCAGATGGAAGACCTTCATTGTTCCACGACGCCACCTCCGCTTCGGACGTGAGGACATCCATGGTGGGATCCAAACCTTCGGTCATTGGGATCTTCAGGTTCTGGATGCATTTCAGCCAGTCCTCGTTCACGACTTGCTCACGGAAGGACTTCGAGAAGGGGCCAATGTACGACACGAAGGAAGCACTCAGGAGCACATCACCCACAAGCAAGGTCGCATCGTGCTTGAGCTGTTCAATAGTGCTACCCCACCGAACACTCTCATCTGCCAGACCAGTCACTAGACGTTGAGCCAAATTCATCTTTAATTGGGTCTTCTTCGCCTTTGCTTCGATGGCGTTCGCAGATTCAACGGCCTCCGTGTATTGTGCCACAAGCACGCTGAGCTTCTCATTCAAATCCGAAACCTTGTCCTGAATCTTTTTCAATGCAGCACGACTAGAAGACAGACGCTGCTGGGCTTCGGCGAGACGCTCTTCCTTGGGACGCACTTCACAACGAATAGTGTGGTACTTATCCATACCACGGCACCAAGCGCATAGACCGCCAGCAGCACCAGACTTCTTCAGAATAGATTCGACGTTAAACGCAGGGTTCTTGATGTACTTCTGAATTTGATCAATACAAGCCTGAGGAATGTTGTTGACGTCGAACTTCTTTAAATCAGACAGAAAGCGATCCACAGCGTTCATCATTTTCTTGCATTCATTCCACGTTCTGTTCTTCTCGCTAGGGATACTGCGCGGATTCGACGTGAGAACCAGCACACAGATAGCCACCATAGCCACATCCTCCGGAGGCTTACCCAGATTCTTCAGCTCGGAAATCTGACCCTTATCTAGCGTATCCAAGGCTCTTAAGGCCTCTTGCACAATAGGCTGAGCGGCAGCCAAATCCGCAGAACACTGAGATTCAAATTCTGTCACTTCCGCCACAATCTTGTTGGTCTTCTCCTCTTCCTTCGAGGCAATAGCACTCTGCTCCTCCACAATGGCCTTCTCTCTACCGACCGTTTCCATCAGCGCCGCAGTCTTCGTGCGAGCCTCCTCCACTTCAACACTCTCTCGTTGCAGCACCTCCTGAAGAGCTTGCACCTGGATACCAGCTTCCTTAATCTTTTCGATACCGCTGACAAGACGTTCTGTCTTATCCGTGTTCTCCTGTCGCTTCGTCTCCAAGAGCTTCTTGTAGAAGGCAATCAGCTCCAAGAACGACTTCGGAGTGGTGTACGCGTGGCGCTTCTCCTGCGCGAAGTACTCCTCACACGTCTCCGTCACCTTTATCTGGCAGAAGGCCATGTAATCGGCAATACTCGTCGTGATTTGTTCACCGCCAAGCTCGATCTCCGAAAGGAACCGCTGAGCAACTGACTTTAGCGCCTGCTCAGGCCAGCTCAGGAACCAGTCAATAACGGTAGTGTTTGCCAGCGCAGGGAACTGACGACACCAGGATGCAAAGTTCTTACCCACAGGAGAGAAGCAAAGAATAATGTGCAGATTTGAGCGCACCTTGTTAATGAAGTACTCCCAACAGACATCTGGGTTCGAGTAGTCCGTAAAACCGGCGGCCTTCACTTCGTTGGTAATGGACCCGACGATGCCATCACGTTCATCCTGATTGAACAACTCGGGAACATTACCACTGCTGAGCATATCATTGAGATACACAAGCATATCGAGAGATACAATCTGAGTATCGGTCAGAATGAAGGCAAATGGGTAGCCACGAAGACCACACTTACGGTAGAGCTCTTGCATATCAGTACGGAAATCATTGATGTCGTAAGTGCTAGTCACCAAAATTTGGAAGATATCGTGGCCGTTGATGTAGGATGCCAAACGAGCAAGAGACTGCTTACCAGAACCACCCACACCGACAAGGAAGGCGTTACCACGAGGGTTGGAAGTGATACGAGAAATACGACACACATGCTCAATGGCTTGGTTGAAGAGCACCAAGTTCATAATGGCGTACTGATCGTTATACTCAGCAAGCTTGCGCCCCAAGTACACGCCTGCTTCATCTGTGTTGGTCTCGTGGTAAGTGTTTTCTTCACCCTCTGAAGTAGTGTAGAACGGTGCCCAAAGCAGAGGCTCCTCTAGTACATCTTTAATATTGACATCAGCAAACCCTGCATGGTTGATCACCTCATTTAGAAGGGCATCGTAACGCTTGAAGTCCTCTTCCTCGTACATACGATCGCGGAAAGTACGGTTGCACTCGTGCACCCACAGGCGAATCATAAACAAACTGGAGTTGTGCAGCTTATGGTTCGCCTTGCACAGACCCTGAAAAATGTTAAACATTTCACGCATGTTCCACTGGTAGTGGAACTTCACGGCCGTTGGGAAGAACACCTTCGATATGTTGTAATGGAGATCAATGGTGGCATTAGTCAGCAGTGTGGAGAGGGTATCACGAATATCGCGACTGAACTGTCGCGTGTGAGCCTGCAGAATTTGACCGTAAATGCTGATCAAATCGTGGCGATCAGGCATGTTCGTGGAGAACACAGCAAAATGGCGTAGCAGACGGTCAAGAATTGTGAAAGTGCCGGACTTCGGGTTCATGGCACCGACGTAGCGAACATCCACGACTTCCTTCAGCATAATCTTGATACGGTCGTACCAGTAGCCGTAGCCAACGTGCTGTTGGAGCAAGGCGATAGCCTCCTGCGTGCCGTACTTATCGGGAGCGGGCATGTTCATGTCATCCAGGAAGAACACCAGCTTCTTGCGGTTAAACGGTCCGTAGGTGCGGCCAGAGCGCTTCTCAAGGGACTGCTCCATCACATTTTGCAAGCCGGCAGAAGAGGTACGAGCATTGAACGCCACCACACGGTAAAGTACTTTCTCGCCGTCCAAAGTGCGAAGTTTCGACATGATCAGATTGGTCTTACCTGTACCTGCCGTACCCACCAGCATCACACCCTTCGCGTTATCAATGAAGAGACTCATCAGGTATGACATACGCACCGTATCGGCTGTCTGAACGGAGACACTAGACAACTGCTGCTCGGGGTCGTGATTGTACGGCTGCACGAGCTCAGACCAGGGCTTCCATTCGTACTGCATGACGCCAGCCTCATCCTTCGACTTATCAATGTAGTAGTCGAAGACGGTGCCTGCATCGGCGATCTTCATCTGTGGGAACTCCTTCTTCCACTGGTTGGAGAAGTTAAGACGCATATCAATACGGCCATCCGTACTGGGAAGAGGGCCACCGAATGCCCAAATGACAGCAAACACGAAGTACTTCTCGTACACATCAAACACATTTGGATTCTTGCTGATCTCATCAGAGTCCATGGTCTCGAAGATACCCTCCAGGAGAAAGCAGATAGTTTGCACCACGTTAATATCCATGACGCCCACAACGGGACGAAGAGAGCGCTTCCAGAAATCGAATACATACGGGACGTACTTATCAAACAAGCTATCAATCACGGCGCCTTCCCTCTTGTCGCGGGTCGCGATCCACTTATCCTTGAATGGCCCCCAGCCAAGATCACTTTCGTTGATGAAAATCACACCAGCACGAGAGACGGTGGCGGGAGAAGCGTTTCTAAGGTGAGACACCTCAAAAATCATACGCATGGAATCCGTCAGGGGAATGCGTTCATTTGACACGAGCGTCAGCATCTTGTTATCATCCATGACAGTGTTCATTGACTCAATCCACTCGGCATCAATAATACCATCCAGTACAATCCACTTCATGTTCTTCTTTTTCTTTGATTCAACAGCGTAGTCACGGAAGATCGTGGAGAGAATACCATCGCGCCACTCCTTCTGCGGCGTGAAGTAGCCGTACAGTTCATTAGAGGAAATAGCTTTCGGGTTGAGGCAAGATGACACGGCCTTTGCTTTCCACTCGTCTCCGTACAGCTTAGTGAGAGATCCTTGGAGGCATTTCCAGCACTCCGTCTTACCGGCACCAGCAGCACCAAGAATGAAGACAGAGTGACGCACGTGCAGAAGCTCCTCGTACTGCACGCACTTGAGAATGAAGATATCGTTTTCACCAGGGAGGTTACCCTGGGCAGCACAAACAGCCTTACAAGCGGCAACAAGCTCAGGCTTATCCTTCTTTGGTACTTCGAGATTAGGAAACAACGACCGAATCAAACCCATGAACACGTACACATCATCCTTGGAAAGTTTAGCCATGTTTGTATCACGAAGGGCACGCATAAGCACGTTTCGTTCAGGCAGATCCGGATCACCACGCTTCAGAGCACCCGCAATGTAGAGCACAGACTTCACAGCCCGAAGACCCCAATCGTAGTGATCTTGTGGGGAAAGAAGCTCCTTGTTGAGCCGGTAGAGCGTCACGAATTTCAAAGCCAGATCCTTCGCATCACCAAAACCCTCCGCAGCAAGCATGATTTCACAAATATTTTTCAGATCCGGTACCACCATAGCGCACGGACGGAACAACGACTTGATGTTCTCAGGAAGCTCAGTACGGCCAGCGTAACCGGGGTTCATCGTAATCCACATACCCACGCTACGAATGATGCTGATTTCCTCATCCATGAATCGAAACCTCTTCTTGTTCTCCTTCAAGCAGTTCAGAATCGAACCGACCTGCGTAGCAACGACAGATAGCACCTCAATGGAAATACGATTAAACTCATCGAAGCAACCCCAAGAACCAGACATGGCCAGACCCTTAAAAATTTGTCCAAGGGAAATGTAGTTCATTTGATCCGAGCAGTTGAACACGTAGCACGCAATACCCAAGTTACGAGCAAGATCCTTCGTTGTTTCTGTCTTTCCAGTACCAGCTGGACCAGCCGGGGCACCTCCTTGGTTAAGCCGAAGAGCCTGAGTAAGGGTGATGTAGCATCGATCCGTCAGTTTTGTAATCACAAGGCAACCACAAAGACCAATGTACTCGTACATGTTAATAAAATCTGCATCTGCAATGCGGATCTCATTACCCTTCTTCTCATCCCAGTAGTAACGAAGCTGTGACTGCCATGCAAAAGCCTCAACTGAGTCGACACGGTCGTCCACCATGTTCTGTACAATATCACGATTGTGCACATCGATGGTAATGAGATGCACCAGCATCTTACGGTCGCAAGAAGAGCGCTCCAGAAGCACTTCCTTAATCAAGCTGTCGAGCTGACTTTTCTGGTTTTTCAGTAAATCCTTCATACCCAAATCATTGCCCTCTTCCATTTGCGTGAAGGCCTGATGCACCTCCGTCGTGAACCAAATACGCGAAGCAACAATGACAGCCTGGCAAGGGTACTGGTAAATCCATTCGTTTCGGGGTTTTTCAATATAGCTCGCGTTAGCTTCCTGAATGTGGCGGCGCACAGCACGCTTCATAACTTGAATGAGGCCTTCCATCCATTCCTCAACGGGTCCTGTGCATGTGTGATTTTCCATTAGCGTCACGTGTTCACCCTGAATAGACACCATTTCCCATACGTCAGAGTCGTTCGTAGGGCCGTAGGGATTCTTATCGAAAGAGAAGGTATCTACGGAATCGATAATCTTACTCATGTGCACCATGACAGCGCGAGGATCCGACCCTTTGGATAGAATATCGATCAGATCTGTGTCGGAGACGAAGAAGAACCGAGGAAAGATCTTGCGCTTCATCTCAAGGTAATCGGCAAGCGACTTCTCGCACTTCGCCAAAATGTTTTGAATGTAGTTCAAAGTGTTCTCTAGCGGTTCGTTGCGTCCAATGTCTTCCGAGAGCTGCGGAGAGCAAATTGCTTCAATCACAGCAGTGTACTTATGAGCCTTACTCATCATCAGTCGGAAAACACGGTCGGCCTCACTGAAGTTCTTGGCATCTTCTGGCAGCTGCACCTTGATATCCTCGGAAAGCACGAAAATTGGGTACAAGTTTTGCCACTGGCGCTGAATGTCCACAATCTTAGTGGTGCATGTATCCACAGTACCAAGATTTTTTTGCCACATAATCACTTTTTCGTAGAAGTACTCAACGAAGCGATCGGAAAGCATTGACGAGAGACCATTGTTATCGTTTTCCAGCTGCTCCACAATTTCATCCACAGCACCAAGTAGGTAGCAGTCAAGGGTGTCATCATGCGAGTACGTAAAGAAGAGTTTCTCCCAAGCATCAACGATCTTGTTCAAGTTGTTTTCAATTCGCAATTCCTTTTCGGCCTTCTCTACAATATTGGCCACCTCATCGGAATAGTTGTGCAGACCAAGGGAGAAGAGTTTCTCTAGAGTAAAGTTTGGATCATCAGGGTCAATCGTACCAGGTTGCTTCGTCGTCGTGACGAGTTCTTGCCAGTGACGAGGACGCATAGATGGGGAACTCAGAGACTCGCACAGAGGTAACGAAGTACGCATGTTCCGCACCTGCTCATCCACGCCCTTGAACACCTCCCACCCCTTTACTTTCATAGGCTGTTGTTGCATTTGCTTCGAGAGCTTCTTGCATTCATCTTCAAAGTGGCTGACATCAGCCGCCTTAAATGTGGATCTCATCCAGTCAGAGAATTGGGACATGACATGGAAATTCACATCCCAAACCTGCTTCAGAAGCAGTAGCTCTTGGCGACAATCTTTAATTTCTTTGAACTGCGACGGGTTGAGGTCGAAAAGATCTTGCAGGTTCTGCAGCTCCAAAGCCTGGGCTTCCAGTTCCATCAAATGCACATAAGTGCTGTCCACAGTGGGGTAGATGGTTGCCCGGTCCAGGGAATAAGTGAAGAGCGGATTCTTGTGGAAGATCTCCACTTCTCCCTTGAGCTTGTTCTCAAAGATGACCACCTCCTCCTTGATCTTTTCTGCCTCTCGATCCTGAACAATAGAGTTCTGAGCACGAGCATTCAGCGCCTTCTTGTTGAGTGTCACCCACATATCTGGAGCAGGCTTACGAAGCTCCTCCAGTTTTTCAATCTTCGCTAATTCTGACTCAGAGTCATGAGAATTGCTTGCCTGGCTCTTCAGCATGCGAATGGCTGCCTGAATAGGCGGGAACATTCCACTTGTCTCGCCGCTTTCGTCCGCGCCCGTAACTTCCTGATTACGCTTCCGGCAGTCTCGAATCCACCGCATCACAGACTTAAGGGCGTCTACATCTCCATCTAGAACTTCTACCTCCAGTCCCTTGTCCGCCTCCTTGATAAAGGCGAACAAGTTATTTAAATCCGTCTTGATCTTATCCATCAAGAAGTCAGAGTACATATCTTTCCACTTCTTGCAGATATCACGTAGAGCCAGACGAAGAGGCTTTACATCAATCGACACGAAGCCTTCACGATGACGATCCTCAATGGCTACAATACGTGATCGTATACGCGTGTACTCCGTAATAGATTTGTCAAACTCATTCAAAGACACACCAAAGTACTCTGGCTTTACAGGCTTTCCACTCTCATCCACAATGCTCAAGCGGCGGCCGGTGATAGGGTCCAATCCCAAGAAATCGTTGAACGCCTTTCGGCGGTCGACTTCCCAGAGGTGCTTGAAGTCGTCGTACACCTGGCGGTACTCTTCACAGGCAGCACGGTTCTGCTCGAACAAATCACGGACCTGCTGTTCTACCTCTCGAACTGCAGGAGTCTCCAGCATATCTTCGCTGAACTGGCGACTACCACAAATAGGAGGGATCAAATTAGCTGCTTCCCTCAAATCGGTCATGGTATCTTCAATCAACTTTTGAACGCTCTTCGACGTCTCGTCTTCGCTGAACAGCTGTGGTTCATACTTCGAGACGACGAGGTGGTTCTCCGTGGTCGGCTTCGAAAGGCAGAGCTTTGTATCGAGCATTGGAATACCATCGTTGTCCTCCAGCCACACAGGGTCCATTTGTTTACGAAGCCTTTCAATGAGGATCACATACGTCTCGCACAAAGATTTCTTCACCTCCTCATGCACAAAACGAAGGTAAGTCTGCCAAAGCTCCCCCTCTGGAGTGATGACCGGCTCACCAGATTCCCCCTTTAAGGCATTCAGTGTTTCAAGACTGTCTGCCACAAGTTCATGAATCTGTATTCCGCGCTCCTCAAGTATGGCGCGCTTCGTGGTAAGATTTTCGTCAATGTGTTTCCGCAGCTCTGTATCGGAGAACGTCTTGTCGCCTCTCTCGGGACTGAGGGGGAACGCAGTGTCGGTCTTTTGTATCTCCACAATAGACCGCTTTATCGTTTCCACATTCGAGTGAAGGGTAGACACGACCTTGTCGATGGCGCTAACACTCTTGAGCGCCTCCTCAATGAAGCTGTTCGTTGCTTCTTCATTCTCCCAGCGAACCTCACTCACACCTCGGCGAGCGCTGGCTTCGAAGCGTTCCAGCTCTACCTTAATAAGAGGCTGTTCGTCATCCGGTCGAAGACTGGCAATGAAGTTATTGTACGTGGTGCTGATGTAATCAAGTTTCATTGCTTGGACCCGGAATACTTCACGCTTGGCAAACACATTCTGAGCATCAGCAGGGACCTCAAATCCTTGAACGGAGCTGGCATCGAACGAGTTCATGACTTCAAGATAGTACACTTCACGCAACGTCTTTACTAACGCAGGATCGAAGTTGACCTTAAGTTGGCCATTTTCGTCCTGAACCAACAGCGGGAGATGCAGCTTATCAGAGCTAATCGCACCAACGTCCGTAGACCAAATTTGGTACTTCTCTCGAATCGACTCATTGAAGAGATCCTTCAGTTTCTCGTACAGAGCTATAGTTTCTCGGCCCTCATCACTGTCAAGGATGGCGGTGGAAAGGTCCATCACCCGAGTGTAGCTCTCATTGATCCGATCGAGAAGGGCACGGCAACGGATGACACATGCAGCAACGGGTGGCATGTTAGGGTATGTCCCAGCATTGTCACCTTGGTAGTACGTCTCTTGAGCTCCAAGCAGGTCCTGATGGAAGGCAGCCAGCACGGCATGCTGCTTCTTCAGCCATTCCTGCTGCATGGGGTTGCGATCAGTAAAGCCATCAAACGTATCCACCGCCTTAAACACTTCAGAAATAGCCTTGGAATCATCTATAGTGGTGACAAGGATAGCGCCAAGACGCTCCTCCAGGTCTCGAATAAGGCTTCGCAGGTTGGCGTAGTCGTCGTCGAAACGGGTGTTCGTGATATCAAGGAGATTGTACGGAACACCAAAGAACTTAAAAACTCCACTGTCGAACTTCTCCTTAATGTCCTCTATTTCGTCAGTTAGTGCTTGACCCTTGGTACCACCGATCTTCATATTCTCCATCTTATCGAAAAGCAACGCTGTTTCGACCACATCAAGAATGTCATGACAACGTTCGAGAAAAATATCAAGGCGAGCAAACAGAGCAGCGTTTTGAAATTTCCAAGGTCGGGCATTGGAAGCCACGTAAGACTTACAATGGAAGTAGGCAGCCTTGAACTCTCCACAAATGGACAGAGTTGTACTGATGCGCTCAATCACGTCCTTCTTTTCAAAGCCTTCAGCCATTTCAGCAACCGAGATGTTTTCCGCTGCCATATCCATCAGATCATTTCCCAATTCGCGAATTAGAAAGACAAGGCGATTGGGAGTATTGTAAAAAGAAGATTGAGTCCACAGAAGGTACAGAAAATGAAAAATGCGCCGAAACACGCCAGAGCTTGCGAGCTCTGTGAACGCAACACCCTGGTTTGAGGTTAAGGACATTTTGGCGAACTCAGGAGCAAGGGGTTTGAGGTAGCGGTAATTGTCACTTGCCTCAAAAGATGCCTCTTTCAGTTCATCTATCAGTTTGGTGAACGGCTCGTAGTAGCTGCTGCCCGATTTTTTCAAGGCTACCAGGATCTTGAGAGCCTTCACGGAATATAGCTGTTCCTCAAGGCCAGACAAGTTTTCAGATTTATTTTTCCAGAAGTTGATCTCATCTATTGGGCGGGGGTAATTTCCAGTGGTCGTTGCCTCCTCCTCCAACACTTCTGGAGAAGCCGCCATGGCCGCCTTGATCTGAGAGGACCAGGAGACGATGGAGCTCTCCAGGAGATAGAGTGTTTCCTTGTCGCAACTCTTCTCGTCGATGCGGCTGGGAAGATTGACAGGAGGCATCGGAAGTAGTGTTTTTCCCTGGCTTAAGCCCAGAGTCACAAGGAACTGCGCAAGGAGGTGGTTGGTATCGGTAAGGAGCTCGTTAACAGCGAGATCAGGAACCTTGCTGATGTTTCGCTTGTCACCGGTGATGATTGGCGCGTACACATGGCGGGCGACCATGTTGAGACCACCCAGTGCATCCGCGGCCAGGTCACCGAAAGCGATTCCCTCGCGCATGTGGTTCTCATCCGACATCTTCTCTCTCTTCAGCTTTGAAAAGTACACACCTTTCCGTTTGAGACCATCAGGGGGCTCTACACGAGAAACAAACATGCCTTGAGCATTCTGATATACATACAGGTGGCGAGAATCCGCAGTGTCAAGAAATTCACTGATCTGAGAACGGTTCTCTTCATTATCCAAGAATTTCTTGGAGTCCACCGGTTTAAGCTTCAGTGCACTTGAGATGCGACCCTCCAGCCACACAACACGCTTGTCCGTGGGTGCCTCCTCTTTATCATTTTTACCCATTTTCGAGGAAAATATTTAATGAAAAATCGAAAAAAAAAGAACGAAAAAAACTTTACAAGAAAAAAAAAAATGTATCTGGTAACCTGAGAGAAAAACAAAAATTCCGATTACTACATAAACCCAAAAAAAAGGAGAGAAAATAAATAGTACGCCACGAAAGAAAGAGATCTTCTAACAGAATAGTTGAAGGACGAAGCAGCATCACAAAAAAAGAGGTATGAAATCCCTCACTATACATATATTATTTGTTTGTTTGTTTCTCTCGTATGACGCATAGCACATAATAAAGATTAGTGATATTAAAAATTAATGTTCCAGTACACCAATCAGACCCCTCATCTGCTCCGTTTCATAGATGAGCTCGGAAATAACTTAAAAAGCAAGATGATCTAGGAGTACAGCTTTTGATTTCTTTTTTTTATGTGTGATTTTTGTTATAAAAAGGAAATCAATAATAACAGGTGAAAAAGGAAGAAGAAAAAAAAATACACTCAGACACTGTTAATCGATAGCGTTGTCTGTGTGTGTGTCTCAGTAATCTGGAAATGGTAATAGAATATTTTAAGAGTTCGTGTTTTTATCTTGTTTTTTGATTCTCTTTTTTTTTCCTTTTTTTTTATACACTCCTGCTCTATTACAGATCTGTCGAATAAACGGGTGCTGTAGAACTTCTTTTTCTTATTATTACTATTTTTCTTTCTTGCTCTGGTTCGGATAGTTCAAATCTTTTCTCTTTCCATAGTTTTTTTCTTATATATATGTTTCTTCTTAATTATTATTGTCCTCCAGCACCACGCCGTCCAGCCTTCATGATTTCATCGACCAACAGAATTTGGGCTGCAATTTCAGTGGTGGCCTCCAATATGCTTCTCTTGACGATGACATTGTCTAGAACACCAGCATCCACTGGATTAAGAGTAACGACATCAAAGTTGTTTCCGCTCAGGTCCAAACCGACCCACTTTCCATGCTTTCGGGCTTCATCACTGGCTTTGCGGAGCGCTAGGATACTCTCCTGAACATCCAACCCGTAGTTGTCTGCCAGAGTCTTTGGAATCACGAGAATTGCTTCAGCATACGCGTGTACGCCATACTTCCTCTTATCCACAACAGTTTTCTCGAACTCCAGAAGATGTTGATAGAGAGCCACCTCAAACGCACCAGCACCAGCTAGGACGGTGCGGCTCTCATAGGCGTTCTTTACAGCTCTAAGGCCGTCACGGATGGCATCCTTGATTTGAGCGATTGTATGATCATTCGGCCCTTTAACAATAAGGGAGCAACTCCGGCCTTGCTTGACATCCTCTACAAACGTATAGTTGTCATCACCAATGGTGTACTGTTGAACTAACCCAGCAGTTCCGAGAACGCCAGGAGTAAGGTTATCGGTGGAATTAACTGCCTCGCCACCACATGCTAGGGCAAGACGTTCCATGTTGCGACGCTTCGCACGCCGAAGAGCCAGAATGTTCTCCTTCGCCAGCATTTCAAGAGCAATGGGGTCGATTCCCTTCTGGTTTATCACCACGAATGTGCGGCCATTTTCCTTGGTGCAAACTTGCTTCTTGAGGGCAATGATTTGGCGCACCCTGTCGTCCGACATCTTGCGTTCAGCTTGTACCATGCGCGCCTTCTCTTCAGGATCCTTGTAGTAAAACCCAGTAGCCAATTCACTGCGCTCATATTCTAGGGAAACATTGCAAATAAAAATGTACGCATTTTCAAGATACTTCGGCATGTCATTGTTACGGGCCCCATGATCTAGAACAATACCGTTGACAAAGCGGGTGTCTGTGGCTAGGCGGTGTCGCATGTGCATCACCTCCACCATATGCAAGTCTATCTCCTTCCCCTCAGAAGCGATGGCAGTGACAGCCTGGACAACGCTTTCCGATAGCTTCTCCACCAGATTATTCGCAACTTTAGTGCACAGTGACGTCCGTGCGACACGAGTAAGGTACTCTGTCAATTCCGAAGGAGGGATAGGGATAGTGTTGTTGTCCAAGAACTTCAATGCCTCCTCCCGAGCGAGATGAAATCCTTCAGAAATCGTACGGGGGTGAGCGCCTTCCTGAACATAGTGTTCACACTGACGCATGAGTTCACCAATTACCAAAACAGTGCTAGTACTTCCATCTCCAGTGACATCATCTGTTGCAGTTGCAGTGCGTGCAATCAGAGATGCGGTGGGGTGAACAATTTGCATCTCTCCTAAAAGAGTGTTTCCGTCTTTGGTAATTTTAATCAATCCAGCTCCAGAAACTAGCATCTTCATTGTTCCACGAGGTCCTAAACCAGTTTTCAGCAACTCCTGGAGTGCTCGAGCAGCCGACATATTGATTTGAAGTGCAGTTTCCTTCATTGCCTGTTTTCCACCAGGGTTAATGTAGGAAAGGTTTTGAGTCATTCTGAGCCACGTTCAATCACAAGAGTTAACTACTACTATTTCACAATCAATTGAACATTAATTGTAGCGAAGCACGGGGAAAAAAAGAAGAGAGGGAAAAGAAAAAAGAAAGTAGTAAGCACCACTAAACAGAAGAAAAAATCGTTGAAAAAATAAATCAAAACGTCCAGTCAAAATGTGTCCATACGATCTGAAAGATAGATATTTTTAATAATCTAAGAAAAGGAATAAAAAATCATTGCGAAAGTAAATTTCTCTACCAGGTGGGGTCCTTGTTGCCCGTCTTCTTCTTATCGTTCAGCTCGAAGTGCTTCGTGCGCTTGAGGACGACCTGAGTAATAGACTTGCAGCCAGAGCACTGGAGCTTGAGCACAATCTTCTTGGTGGTCTTGGCCTTCTTGTGGAAGATGGGCTTGGTCTGACCACCATAACCAGACTGCTTACGGTCGTAACGCCTCTTACCACGAGCGTAAAGTCTAGCCTTGCCAGCCTTATACTGCACGACCTTAAAGGTCTTGTGAGCGTTGCAACGGTCACTGGAGCAGTGCAGCACCTTCTTCTTAGGGAAATTTACCATGTTTTGCAGCTAAAAGATTGAAGTGCAGTGTATCCAAAAAAAAAAAATTGGCATAAAGGAAAAAGTAGGCGTGAAGATGAATCAATGGAAGATGCATGAGAACAATGCAACAACTAAACACAGCACTTAGGATTTTTCTATTCAGTTTTACAGTTGTACCATTTTTTGCATTTTTCTCCAAACTCGATTGCTATTTCGACATAGGAATGAACGAGTATTGCTCTCGTTTAAGAAAAAATCCAAAAAGGTGATACACTCTAGAAAGTTTCGGAGAACTTACGCTGTTTCCTCATTTCTTTCAAGTGCATTATTGTTGGCTCGAGCATTTAGCTCTGCTTTCAGTGAGCCGTATCGGTTATACACTTTTGACAGGCGCTGCCGATGTGGCCCATTGCGCGGAGGACGATACCCAAGTGCAAGAAATACTTCGTTTTCAAATCGATGGAGTACCTGCTTAATCTGATGTTTCTCTGCGTTTAGGTCGGCGATTGACATTTCCGACGGAGCTACAATACCAAGTCGAACATGTGGTAGCCGATTGATTATATTTAAGATCTGTGGATCATCTTCGGTTGGTGCGGATTCTTGCAAAGAAGCTGCTGGATCCTGGTGTGAAGCGGAGGCTGCGTTTGACCTAGTCAAAAAAGATGTAGCTGATGCTGCTGCTCCTTGTGGTGAACTACTACCATCGCCGTGAGAACTACTTCCGTGTGCTGCTTCACTTTGTGAAGAAAAACGATTTGCCTCAGATCCGTGTGCATTATTGGATACCGCAGAGCCAGTAGTAGAATCTGGAATATGACCTATTCTTTCCTTACTCGCTCGGTACAACTCATAAAGACCACGAACTGCGGCTTTGCTATTCGGTCGAACATCAGTATCACCAGTTTCAGCACGTACCGCTGCCTCCCATTCGTGAATACGTCTCTTCATCTTTTTCTTGAAAACTCTGCATTGTGGATCTGGCATTGCTTTGACAGCAAGATACTCACCATTTTCAGTTGAAGCAGCAACCTCACCACGATAACAAGCCAGCAATTGTGCAGATAAGAAAGTACTATCAGCTGCTTTAGGACCAAATATGGACTCAACGTGTGAAATCGTATTCCGTTTCTCCCTTGTAGTATCTTTGGAAGATTTATGGCGAACTAACAGATCTTCATCGAAGAAAAATGTTTGATGAATCGACAGTTCATCCACTAGTCGCTCTACAGTCATACGTATCAGAGGATCTGATTCGATAGAGCTTTCTGCCGCCATAATCCTGATTGAAATGTTTTTCTTTAAGCCAGCTTGGTTTCTAGAAAATATAATGAAAAGAATTTTTTTAAAAAAGGTAACAGTGGAAGTTGAAAAACACAAATCATCACCATACTAAATAAAATATATTTGCTGAGCTCAGAGTTGATTGAATCCATAATCCTTTATTTATTTTACTAAAAAGGTAGTGAAACCTGGGCACTAACTACCTTCGGTACCTGTTCATTGTCTCGATCTACCTTGATTGTCGAGCCAAGAACTAGAAAATGTAATTGCTCTCCTTAGGCAGACTTTAAAGTGTAAAGTCCCACTGGAATAGATATCCAACCTCCCTTCCATTTTTTTTAGCGATAAAGCCAAAAAGTGCTTTCTAATCGACAATTTCAACTGGACTGTGAAAAATTAAGTAAATCGAAAGAAGAAAGAATGATTTCGATTTATTCATCTATTTTACTATTACCATATCCCTAAAGGGCCTTAAGAAATAAGTCATAAATACTCTTTTTTGGACGGGCACGTAAATTACCATTTTTGTTACTTTTAATGTTCTTCTGAATATATTTTAAATCAAAATGATGTGCATATGATTACTATTGAGGGCAGCAACAAATACCAACTGAGCTTTAAACAAATCTTTCTGTTCTAAAAATATGAGAAACAGAACGTGTTTACTGCCGCAAATGATTAATATATATATATTAATAGGTATATTATATTAAAAATAATGACAAACTTAAGGGTAAGGAGGGCAAAAAGTAATTTCAAAATAAGAAATAATCAATAACACTAACTAGTCAATTATTGCTATTATAATAACAATAATAATTTTCAGTTGCTAGTCTTGAATATTAACTGAAACAAAAGTAAATAAACAAAAATGGCGTATACAAGAGAAAATAGCCATATTAATAATAATATCAGCAGAAGAACAAAAATAAGATTCAAAGGTGGAAAATATGTAACCAGCTGTTGCTGTAAAGAAATACACCGTCCATTCGGTTATGGAATAACTTCCTAACCTAATAACTTCCTTGGCTCCTTGAAGTGAAAAAAAGAATACACGAAAAATTGTAAAACAATAGGTGTAGATATTTTTAAAAATATTTACTCATTAAAAATAAAATAAATTAAACTTACTGAGTAATTTGTTTTACGCAATATCAATCTTTTATTTCTGCAAGAATATTTTGCTTATTTAGTATATTTTGATTTATTTTTAAGAAAAAAAAATATTTATTTAATTTAATTATTGAAGAAAATAATAATTAAAGATCCATGAGAATGTGTACCATCACAATATGCACACAATATGCGCATAGCATAAAAATAGAAAAATAAAATAACAATAATAATAATAGTAATAATAGTAACAGTAATAGTGATCTAAATTGACTTTGAAAAAAAAAGGTAAGAAAAGACCGAAAGAAAAAATATATAAACATATACAAAAGGAGAAAAAATGAGCTAACCTAGATTCGTGTACACTATTTTCAATTTGTTAATAAATTAATAAATTATTTTATTTATTAAATTATTTAACATTTATGTGTTCTATTCATTATTATTTTTTATGATTGATATTATTGTTATTATTATTATTATTATTGTTATTATTACTATTATTATTATTATTGTTATTATTAATATTATTATTATTGTTATTATTGTTGTTATTATTATTATAAATTTATTTCCTTAATATACTAAATTATGTGGTGCGAAAACGTCTCAATTCCAAAAACATATTTAGTCCTTTTCTAATTTGATGCGTGACCATCATTACATTATATTCCTTAAAAAATATATATATAAGAAATACTTAGCAAATTATTACGAAAAACTTTCAGAAAAAAAAAAAAAGAATAGCTATGATATAGAAAATTAAGGCTTTGAAAGAGAGTATAGAAAGAAATATTAATCTTCAAAAAAAAAAATCTAAATATGCCTTGTCATTGATATAAATTACAACCTCAGCATATATAATCAAGAAAAAAATTAAAGAAATGCAACATTCTTTTGGAATTAAAGAAAATTACAAATATATTCTTAATTTCCGCACGCGGTTCGGTACGCGCAATGAGCCCTTGATATTTTATTGCGGGCGAGCCATGCCAAGGCAAAAAAAAAAAAGCCGTCAACCCCCCCTAAAAAGAAAAAAGCGCCGCCTCCAAACGGAGGGAAATAAAAGTATACAAACACCCCAAAAAAGGTAATAAATTTTAAATATCTTGGAATATAAATTGTTTTTTTGTTTCACCCGTTAATTTCCCACTACAACTTTTTCATTCCCACCCCAAGGGAAAATTAAGAAAAACATTTTTTGTGGAAAATTTGTTATTGGCGCTGTGACAGAGGGGTTGCGATCATCGACATCGCGCCGAATTGATGGAAAACTTGACGAAAGAACAAAGGAAAAACAATTCATAAAAGAACAAAAGAAAAGAAAAGTAACCTCTTTTGCCGAGAAGCTCATAAAGCTCAAAACGGTAAAACATCCAACGCTTCCCTAGCGCCGTCAATAAATAGCCGCCGCCGCCGATAATATATATGCGAAGGGGCCGCCATAATGGTTCTTGCAGAAAAAGAACGCCGCCTATGGTTTTGGATTGGAGAGGAAGCGGGGCGGATTTTATTTTCATATAAAAAAATCGAGGCGTTGCATATGGGTTGGGAACCTTAACAGGGGAAACAAAAGACTTTATAGCCTTGGCCTTGGCATACTTTCTCTATGGCATTTCTTGGCGCAATTTCAATTCCAGTGCGTCAAAAGGTTTTTTCAGGAACCATCATTTTATCATTTCCAATATGCGTTTTCTTTTCGCCATTTTCCCCATCCATCGGAATATTGCTACCAATCCGGCGAAATCCAAACCAATATATATATATATATCCCTTCGAACATTTAACAGCCCCCCGAAAAGCATCCCCACCCCACGCCGTATGCGCATTTGATTTCTCGACGAGCGCTGGGGTCTCAACTTTTATTTGACAATCGTACCGTTTGCTTCTTTATTTTTTACTTTTTACTTACGGGGCTTCCTTTAAAAACACAAAAAAAAAACAAGACAAGTTACAATGCAAGTTTATTGAACCGCCGCCCCTTTTGCAGGCATTCAAAACCACGGTGAAAATATGCTTGACCATGGCATCCCCTCCTTGGCGAAGCGCACCATGACACCCCCCTACTCTTCCCCCCCCTTTTCTTTTATTTTCGCAATACAGGAAATAAGAAACCGGAAATACGGGGAAAAGGCCGCCCCCTCCATAGGACCCGCAGCCGCAAAGGATAATAACAATTCAATTGTTTTTTTTCAAATGGCCCCTTCGGGAGAAGGGGAAAACCTATGGTTTTTTGCCGATTTGGTGTGTGTGCATTTTGCCTCCCCTATGGGGGATCGAATAAAAACGGCGCGGAGAGGAAACAGGCACACCTTTTTCTGCATGGCATCCCCGCGCATTATTTCAATCCAAGCAGATCACGGCACCGAAAAAATTGGGCCCCGCCCATTTTGGCGCGGGAGATGGGGTTGGCCTACCGTAATGGAAATGCGTACAGGGAAAGTATGAAAATGATAAAGCCTTTTGTTTCCCCCTCCACGGTCCCACACGCAAAGTGCTTAGGGCGAGTGAAAGAAAAGCAATTCTCCGGGTTTGGATTTTGAGAACGGTGCAAGTACTAGTTGTGAGAAACATCTGACCTTCAATAAATTGAGGCAAACTCGTATTGCCATGGGATATGTCGGGGTCTAAGCGCATGCTTTGACTAGAAGAATGTATATTTTTGAATTCTAGAAGAGTAGGGGAGCGAGATACTTCCATTCGAATATCTAACATGGTATTCAATCACGTGGTTAAGTGGGACAGACACGCGCATGCAACATCGAAAGGGAAAACAACGACATCATCCTCAAAAAAATATTAAAGAATTTAAAAATTACTACTGAAAAATGATCTTGGTGTATGAGGAACTCCATGCGATTACAGAAAGAAGAAAAATCCTCCTTAAAGGGATAATTCTACTATTCCTCTGTATTGCCTAAGCATTTCCAATGGGGATGAAGGAGACGCTTCACTTTTTTCACTGTCCCTTGCATCTGAAACCATAGCATTCGCGTTCGGGTTGGAATCCGAGCACCACTCGCTTCCAAGAGTGCACGCAAAACCGCTTCTGAGCAGCGAGCTACATTTGACACATGGTAGCCACCCTCTAGAACAGCGACAACCGCACCAAACTCTTTAGTTAGCAACTTTGTCATCGCATAATACCCTGTCGGGGTGAGAGACATGGAGCCTAGCAAATCGCCTTGCGCACTATCAAAGCCACAACTGATGAAAAAGATGTCCGGTTCGTGTTCACGACTACAAGGAAGAACTATCTCGTGCATCACTTGAAGGTATTCTAAATCCCCCATTCCAGTGGCGGGACATGGAATATTGATGTTTCTGCCCTTGGCCTTTGGATTGTTTTCTCCACCAATATTGGTCATGTGCCCTGTTTGAGGATAGAAAAGCTCGTCTTCCGAGTTTATGCTGTCTTCATCGGCAGATACTCCATCCGTGTCTCCAACTAAACGTCGCTGGTTTGGTTCGGTAAACGATTCCGCTGTGGAACGCGAAGTACTGCTGCTGCTTTGAAGAGTGCCAGGCGATGCGACACCCAATGCTCTAGCAGCAGCCGCATCGTCTGCCAATTCATCTCCAAGTTCTTTCGCTAGCGTGTTGTAGTCCACTTCCTTCCTTGCACGCTTTGCTCTGGGTAATGGATCAACCGGCTCAGTGTTTCCCGGTGCAGAGTCATCGCCAAGTACCAGGTTGGTTAATTCTTCCGCACTCATCTCCGTTTCTTTTGTTTCTCTTTGAATTTCATTGAGGGCTGGAAGTTTCCGCAGTACATGCCCTCGACCTGAAGAGTACTGATGAATGGAAATAACTAAGACAGAAGGATCGTCCGCAAAGATACTTTCCGTTCCGTCGCAGTGATGAACATCCCAGTCTAAAATGACCACTCTTGGTGCTTTATCCTGATATCGCTCAGGATGAAGCAGCTGAAGTTCCTTCTGTGCGGCGCGTGCTGCCACAGCAACATTGTTAAAGAAACAAAATCCAGACGGTGCTCCTGCTCCTGCGTGATGTCCAGGAGGTCGCACCACAGCATAGGCATTTCGAGTGGCTTTGCGGGCTACTGCAATGGCAGCTTCAGCAGCACATCCGCACGCCAGTCGAGCAACATCAGAAGTATCTTCACATGCATAAAGATCCTGGCCGATAGTAGATGCCCCTTTGTTCTCCAGACCAGCAAAAAATCCAATCTGATCTATATAATCGATGTGCTCCTGTGTGTGCACAAGACGCAGCTCCTTTGTTCTTGCTTTTCTGGCTTTGAGTGGCACACAGCTGTCTATCAGCCCTACAGCAGTAAGGTGCTCTACTGTTTTTTCCGTTCGAGCTGGTCTCTCATAGTCGTTAGGGTCAGTGGGGGCATGTTTAGACATCAGTGTGCTGTACACTATTCCCGTTTGACGAGGTACTGCATCAATCTGTGGTTTCGACTCTGACGATGGAAGGGGGGAAAAGGGCTTTGGAACCTTGACATCTGCAATGAGGGGTATGGGTGTGAAGGGGGGCAAACTTGAGGGACAAGTCACCTTCTCCGGGTTATCTATCGACTCTTTCCATTGCTTTACGTAAAGATGAAACTGCCGGCTGCTGGATGTGGTAGCTTCCTGCGGTGTAATGGCCGACGTGGAGGTGTTGTTCATAAAGTATTTTGGTAATGGAATCTCAGTGGGGATGAGTAGTCGGCACTAAATAAAGAAACAAGTAATCATAGAAAATAATAATAATAATAATTCGATGAAAAAACAACGACTACGAACGAAACAAATGTCTTTGATGTGAAACACAAAGCCGTAGAATACTCAAAGAGTAACGATAACATTGTTCTGACTCTGAATGTCTTTCTACCAGTACAGCGGTGGCTCTCCAGTAAAGTTAACGTGTTGCACATATTTCTCTGGATCTGTAAGATCCAGAAACAAGAAAGGGTCTAAAACGTATCTACCGTGGGACCTGGTTGGATGCCAGGATTTAATCTCCTTTATTTTCGTCTGTGTGGTGGGACTATTTGTCCCCGAGGAGCTGCGGATCTCGTGGGTTGTTTCTCTTGATATCATTGATGCACCAAGACAGGTAAGCTCATCACTAAGTGCTGTCGCCACAACCGGAGTGTGGTGGCTATGGACTTCTTCAGTGTCCATCAGCTCCACAGCCACAATATCGGGGGAAGAGCTCCGAGCGTTTGAGAGTTCTACCTCGTAGCCGCTGAATTCGGCCAGCTGCTCGAGCCGTGATTTGCGACCTTGAGGAGAGGGTGCCTCCATTTGACGAGCGTTCTGGCGCTTCGCTCTCGAGCCTTGGAGCCGGATCGGAGATGGAGATCGCCAAGCTCGTGGAGTGGAAGTGGTTTCATCCCACACAATACCTGAGGCATCAGTCACACTCACTGGAGGAAAGCCGGAGACTGACACAGCAGCATGGGGGCTTTCCTTCTGAACATAGCTGACACCTGGCCCCTCTTGTGTTCTGAACTCACTCCTGTAACGTCGTCCACTGTCCTCTGCAGCATGCGAGACGGAAGATACGTGAAGTGTGTCGGCAGTGGTCATGATGGGATCCATCAGTCCGGATTCAGCACTGCTTCGTTGAAAAGGGCTGGATAATGGCTGACGGGTAAATTTCGGGCCGACTCGCATGGAAGGCTCTCTCTCATGAACAGTGCACCGACTGCTGCGTCGGCTTACGAAAGCGGATGCTGACGGCTGTGGGACGACACGAGCTGGGTAAAAGCACTCACGGTATGTCTTTGGTTTCTTCTGTAATGCACTGTTGTCTTGCAATGTCTTCCCTGACTTGAGTGTAGTAGCATGTGCTGTCCCTAGTCGCCTTCGGTGGGGGTAAATGCTTTGCATCAGGAGCAGCGTATTATATTCTTTAGTTCAGCAGTTAGGCGTCATGGATCAAAGCTAAAACAATTGTTGAAGAAAAGTAAAAAAAATAATCTAAGCGAAACAAGCAACAGCATTTATATATATACCCTGAATAGGATTCATCATGCATGATCACACGATCCACTTTATTGTTTGTTGATTCTCAGTCAACACCTTTATTTGCATTCTACATACATTAGATAAACAAAAACTTGCCAGTTGAGAAGATTTTTATGCCGAATTGACTTAAGTTCATTGATGCTTAGTGCAATACCCGCAATTTGGAGGACTCCGACAACTCGGACTGGCTCAACATCACCCGCTTGATGTGGCTCCGCTCTTCCTGCTCCCATCGTCGCTGCTCTTTGCCGTGGAAGTCTTCTGCACGAAGAAGCACTTCATTAAGATGCTGTCGCTCCATCTCTCGCAAACGCCCGAGTTCTTCCCGCTGTATCTCCCGCTTCGTCTCTAGTTTTTCATGTAACGCCAGCATGTGGTCGGCTTCGATAGCCTGCTTCGCCGCCTTCACCTCCTCCCGAGTATTACGAACGTCGGCTCGAGAGGCCACTCGCACCCTTCTAATTTTTTCTCGCTCAGCCTCACAGAGCGCGATCAGCCGGCTGCGATTCGTTTTGTTCTTTTCTCTGTTCTGCACGATAAGCTTACGCCGCTCTTCTTCTTCGATCCTAAAGCGCTCCTTCATTTGCGCTAGTTCCCCTCGCAGCTCGACAATACTCATACTGTCGAGAAATGCTTCATGGGTGCTGGGCGGAGCATAGGCCACATTTCTGTTAGTTTCCACAAACTCTACTTGATGCCGCTTGATCCGTTCTCTCAGCTGTTTGATGTCTTTAATGACTCCAGCTCGTTCCAGTTGAAGCGCCTCCTCATCCGCTTTAGCGTCCAGCTTTCTTCGAGCGAGTTCATTCCGGACTTCAGACATCGCCTCGCTCTTCTTGAACAGGTTTCGCTCCATGGCGGCCTGGCGGGCACCAGCAAGCTGCTCTCTAGTGAACTGCACGTAACCCTTTTGTGCTTCTTGTTGGCGCTGCAGCACACGAGCACGACGCTCGCTGTCCTGCTTCTGCTTAGCTCTATTTTCTTTTATTTCCTGCGTGCGCCGCTCCTTGGCAGCCTCCTTCTGCTGGCGGACCTTCTCCTCTGTTCGTACGGCGTCGAGATGTCTCTGGATGATGTCCATTTCTCGCTTCTGTTCTTCCTTGCAAGCCTCTTGCTCTTTCCAACGCTCGTAACCAGCAGAGTCATGAGGGCAAGCTTCCTTCGCCTTGAGCTCCTGCATTCGGGTCGCTTTACGCGACAGATGGGTGGTTACCTCGCGCAACAGTGCCGCATTCGTCTGTCGAATCGGCTCTGCAGGGCCCTTCAAGGGAATATACGGGTGTACCTCAGGAGACCGGTCCGTGTTCCGCGCACTCTCACAATCATCGACTGGGCTCCGGGGGTGATACTTGCTTTCCCGTGGTGGTTCTCGGTGAAAGGCAAACCCGATTGGCTGGGTCAAGGGCTTGGGTGGGGGGGGAAGCGGTGGCTCCATTACCGGGATTGGCTCTTTCCGAGGCTCTGGGACGGTGTGAACCATGTCCCGCACCTCCTTGGGAGGAAGCCGCAGTCTATGGTTGTCCGCGAAGACAAGTTGTCGCAGCTCCTGTGCCTCCTCCCCCTCCATCATCTGTGGCAGTCGTGTGGGACTCAACCCATGCGGCACCACTGAAGGCTCCAATCGGGGTAACGGGTTTTGGGACACCTGCGTCCCGCTAAGGCTGCGATTAGGCCCACCGGTGAAAGACTGGCTCTCTTGGTTCGAGGTGGAGTGTTGTGGCACCACACTAATTTCCGAACGGGCTCGGTACCAATCCACCACCTCACGACGGGCATCTGTAAGGATGTCTCGAAGATTTTTCAGCACCACGGTGTCCAAAAACCCCTTATCATAAGACTGCAGCCACAAGGGCATCGCCGTGGCGATGAGAGCGTCGATATTCAGCAGGTACTCCATATACTCAGCGATGCAATTAATATCCGTGCAGTTGTTGAAGAGGTCCCGCACTTTGTGTCCACCCAATTCAGTATACCGGAAAATCAAGATGTAGGCCATGAGCAGCATCGAAAAGCGGTCTGTTTTCTTGTGGCGATGGCAGTACCTGCAGTATCCCTTGAGAGCCCCTTCACACAACTTCTCGAAGCGGACGAGCCCCGCAGCGCACTCCCTGGCGAAGACTCGCTCTTGTGGCGCAACGGCAACACAACCCTTCAGCAGCTCTTCCGCGGTTTCCTCCGGCGATATGGTCCTCTCGTGTGGAGGCGTTGCGTGGAACGCCTCCAGTGCCTCGATCGTGATGCACCACAGTTCCCTTTCTTTCATAGCTCCAAGATGAAAGAGGGAAAGTTTCCTTCGGTAGAGATGCTGACAATCTCGATCAAGATAAGAAGATGAATTCTATGAACGCGGAAAAGAGCAAAAAAGAAAGAAAGAAAAAGCGTAGAGCCAAAGGGTCTGTGAAGATTTGCAGTATAAAACCTTACAAAATAATGCAAACTACTGAACTATTTTTTGAAAAAAAAATCTTCTCTAAGCAATACTCCAGAAAAAAAAAAAGAGGGAGACAAAGATAGAGGGCAAATAGTACTAATCATAGTAAATATCATAATAATAATGAGTAAAATTTGTACACAGTTTTACATGTCATCTGTGCGTTCAACATACCATTCTTAATCTGTACGTATGGATCGAAATAGGTACGCACATACCTGTAGCGATTAATCCTCGTTACACTAGTGTAAGAGAGATCTGTTTTATAGAGTTATTTTTACAAATTTTTAAATTAATGAGAGTATTTTCCGTCTTTCCCATTAGAGTTCGTGTTGAGCATGAGACTACTGTTATCGAGGTAATACTGCCCACGCCCTGATTCCCGGAGGAGTTTCGCGATAGTCCTAGTGGCTTCGAGGGAGCGGAGCTGAATAAAAGCCGGGTTCTTCTTCACCGCATCGCCGACCAGCGTGGCAGCTGTCGCCTCACCCTGAGCGAGGAGGATAGCGGCCTGTTTCTCCTGCTCTGCCTGCTCCACTTTGAATTTGGCTCGCTCCGCCATCTGCTGCGCCACTTGCTTCGCCTCCACAGCACCGGTGTACTCCTTTCCGAAGCTCATTTGCGTGATGGACACATCTGTGATCTCTATATGAAACCGCTTCGCTCGCTCAGCCAGCATTACGCCGATACGATGGCTTACTTCAGGGCGCCTCATTAGCAGGTCCGCAGCGTTGAACTGAGCGATCACCGCGCGTATGATTTCATTGATGAGGCTGGGAAGAACCGTTTCGGCGTACTCAACGCCAATCGTACGATAAATATGGTGTAAATTCTCCGTGTTTGGCTGATACAACACTCGTACCGCCATGTTCACTGTTTGGAGATCTCTGCTCCCACTAGAAGTGGGAACCTCCATTGGCTTGTTGCGGATGTCGAAGATAACGGGGGTCTCAATGTACGGGATAGCAAAGTTGGCCCCTTCACCAAAGGTACAGTTGAACAGCCCGGTGATGCAGTTGAATTTCACGGCGCGATATCCACCTTGAACAAAGTAGACTGACTGATACAAGGAATGCAACAATAGTAACCCCAACGAGGAGATCGAGACGAAACCAGCAATATTTGCCATCAGCTTCCGAGTGCTTGGCATTGACACCATGCGCTTGCGAATTAAAGCCATAATCCGAGCGAAGTCGGGAGGAGGAGGGTTAGGGGCCATGGTAGTACTTGGAGGTAGCGATTCTTCTTCTACCCCACAAGAAAAACACAAAAATAATAAGACCAAAAGAGGAAGAAAAAGAGATTAAAAAGACAGAAGAAAAAGCATTCTTTTAAAAGGATTTACTGCGAATCACCAAAGTGAGTCATTATTCTGCTTGCTTCCGTATAGGTGGAGATGCGTTATTTACAATCTTTCTCTCTAATGTACACATTGCACAAATAACTACGAAACAAAAAATATGGACACATCCGGAGATAAAGTATACTCCTTACTCGTAATGACTGAAACCCACCGTCTCGATCTACTCCATCGCAGTATCAAGGGTTTGTGTTGCTCTCGTGGGATCGGCTACCGGACTCCGTCGCATCTCTATTGTACGGGCGATACAGTTCACGCTCCACGATGCTGCCATACATCGCCGTGAGAGAGGGAAGACGATCCCCCATGACCCTTTTTTCTAGCGAGGACCCCCGCGACGCCTTCGAACGCTGTGCGGTGGAAATATTCGGCACGTAGCCGTAATGCTTCAGCTCTCGCCGCTGCCGTTCATGGGCCGCTGACATGTCCGCCTCCATGTGCTTCAGCCGCGCTCGCGCACACTCCAGTTCGACCCGCGCTTTATTTTCCTCCAGTAGCATCTTTGCCCGAGCATTCTTGAGCGCGGTCAGCTCCTTGGCTCGGTTCTCCTCGGCGCGCTTGCAGATTTCGGCGTCAATGAGCCGCTCCTTCTCCTCAATGTCTTTCCGCAGCACCTCCGCCTCCAGCCGCTTCGCCACTTCCGCCGTCGCGGCAGCTTCCACGTAGCGGCTCTGCGATGCCAGTCGCTTCTCGTCTCGACGCAGCTCGACGCACGGAATCGACACCGGTACGGGGCGGCGCATGATGACGGAAGTCAAACGCGACGCAAATGCCTCCTCATCGTCTCGATGCGCTACGCGGTCCTCCTGCTGTTTGCGTTTCAGCTGCTCTCGCTTACTCTCCTTCCGCGCCACGGCCTCGAGTTGGGCATTGAGATTGAACTGCTGCTTCGCGTTGTTGAAGGACTGCCATTGCAGCGATTGCTCCTCCTCCAAGTCTTTTTGCCGCTCGAGATGCATCGCCTGCTTCCGCTCGCGGTTGTACTTCACAGCGCAATCGGCCTGGTAATACTTGCCCCGCGAGGCCATGTTCTCAATGTGGCGGCGGGTTGCGGGAGGATTCATCATGAGGGGCACAGCAACAGCCTTGAGAAAAAATAATTAAAAAATCGTTTGCTCTTTCGAGACTCGTGTGTTCACTTCACATTAAAATAACAAAGGGGGGGAAGAGAGGAAGAAGAGGAGTAGAATAAGACCATCGATCAAAGGAAGCGCCTAGCAGATGCATCCAAATCGAATTGTGCTTTTTGCCGAAGATTCACGGAGAAATAGACTAACTAGCAATGAACAGAAGAGAGCAATCATGCAGTTGTTTGGTTGAAATTGCAGTAAATAGTGAGCCACTCTTGTGTTCTAGTTAAGGAACTTCCTGCATATTTTTTCTGTCATCTTTTGGATTTCGTCTTCTGTACTAATGCTACGCTCTTCTCAGATTTCTCCGTCATTTATTTGATTTCAGAATTTCTTTTCTTCAGCTTGTGTTTCATCTTTCCAGCCGGAAATGTATTTTAAATTCAACCGTTTCATTCATGGGGGTTGCAACACTCTAGTTCTTCGAATACGAGTAACTTACAGGTTGTCTCGGATCATCTTGTTGAGGTGCGTCAGGAGCTCACGGCCAGGAATTTCTGCGGTGCTGACGTTCACCTCTTCTACAGACTCCGCTATCACAGTGGAGCGGAGCTCTAAGAGAATTCCATCATCGATCATTTCGTCCACCGTCAGCACCAACAGTTCGTACTTTTCTTCGATTTGACGAGAATCGAGATACTGGAAGTCTTGAAACTCACAAAGCGTATCCACCAGGGTGTTAAGAGCCCTGAGGAGTAGCATTGGGTTCTCCTTGATGTCCCCTACAATGATGAAGATGAGATCCTCTCGGGTGGTAAACAGCACATTGTGATCCTTGACCAAGATAATATCGTACTCCGAGGATCGGCGATTCTTAACCGCCTCAAAGATATTTGCTTCCAGCTCTCGCTGCACGTCTCTACTTGCCAGTTTCTGAGATGACGGAGGCGTACTTGGTCCAGCGTAATACTTCTCGAACACAATACTGCCACACGTGTTCATCAGTATGACAGCCTGCACCCGATGAATAAAATTCATTTTTCTAAAAAGTCAAGGAGGAACCAATGGAGTGAGAAAATGAATATAGAAAGCTCTAAAAGACAAATTCTCGAGCTGTAACGAAAAGATCTTCTTCGGTGCAATGCACACAAAAACATGGGCCAACATCAGACAACATTTAAAAGAAGAAATAGATATTGATGAAAGAACGCTGAAATCATTTCATAATGCTGAACAGCAGCGCACACTTCTAGTAGATATTAAATCAGGATTATCTGTATGTTTACCACGTTTTTTTTCCTTTTTTGAGGGAGGAAAGCCCTTTGGTTAGAATAAGAAGTTGTGAGCAAGCCACTCAACCAGAGAAGTACATTCTCTGTGATACATCTTGTACGAGCCATTCCATTCCCTGGAGAAGACCTTCACCGGTTTTGGCGCTGCATCCACAGAGATGTACATGTCTGCGCCCTTGACGAATCGTCTCGACATCGAGAAGCTCTTCAATCCTGTCGGCGCTGAGAGATGTGGGGATGTCCAACTTGTTCAGAAACAGCAGAAGGCTCGCCCCAGCGAGTCGCTCCTCCTGGAGCAAGGCATGAAGCTCTGCCTTGCAGTCCTGAAGTCGGCCAACGTCGTTGCTGTCTACCACCCAAATAAGTCCGTCCGTGCTTTCAAAGTAGTTTCTCCAATAGCTCCGTAGGGACTGCTGGCCGCCCACGTCCCAGACGTTGAGTGTGCACCCACGAAAGGTGAAGGCCGTAATCTGAAACCCTAGTGTCGGGCTGATCGAGCTAGTGTCCTTTCCGCAGAATTTCTTCACGCACGTGGTTTTCCCCGCGTTGTCCAACCCGAGCATTAAGATCCGCATTTCCCGCTCCTTGCGCTTCGTCTTCGTAATAATAGAGAGAAGGCCCATTCTGTGGATGAATCAGAAACAGAGCCCGCTCACAATAGTTCCGAAGTAATCGAAGTCTTAATTTCGGACAATATATTTTTAATACAAAATGAGGTACCACAAGAAAAAAAAATATAAACATGATATGCTCGAATAATGTGGCATAGAAGCGTCAAGAAGTCAACTACTATTAAAAAGAGTGATCCGCATTGATGAAAATGGTTTCTTTTTTTTCCTCTCATCTTATAGCTCTCATCAAAAGTATCAATTAATTAACTAATTGACAAGCACGCCAGTACTGCTCTGATGGTCAATGAAAATGGCGCGCTCTCATAAGCGGTGGGCGAGAATGGTGTGGGTAGCCACTTGGAGGGGGCTTTCCGCTGGGGCTCAGCGCACCGCCCAGTGCTCTGTACGTGGCGTATGTCACTCCGAACGGAAGAGAAGTTTTGAAAATCGTTCGAAGAGCACCGTTGAGGAAAAATGAAATACCTTCTTGACGCAGTGCCGCAAAGAAAACAGTATAACCTTCTTGAAACACCTGCTTTTCGCAAGCGTAGAACTGGGTGAGCCCACGCACTCCTCCTGGGCGGTCTCTCTGAAACATTCCAGACCGCAACGTGTTGCGCAACGGATTGCTCAGAAATGTCAAGCCAGCGTGGACACGAAAAGCCTCTGCAAAGTTGCCAGCGAAGGTGGAGCTCGAGTGTTCGCGGCGTTCGAGCGCCATGAGTGCAGGGCCGTGCCACACAAGAGCGATGCTACTAGCAGCTGTCCATCCACACAAAAACGATAGTGGCCCGTATTGCTTATAACTCAGCCGCACACACTCTATCAATGAGGAATAGCTTCTCCTGCCCACAGCGTTATAGTTGTTTCCCGCTCCACTCATGCGGCTAGAGAGAGTTCGATTCACCGTTTTCATCGCGCCATACAGCACACTTCCCACACAAGCCCCGGGTAAAGCTCCACCAGCCCCAGTGAATCCACCGTACATCATTCCCCATGGTGCGGCTAGCAAGAGCAGCTGAGGGTAGCTCGTCAGCATTCCCTTGTACCGCCACTTGCAATGTTGAACGACGTCGATCTTGTTGAAGTTCTCTCGCGAAACAATTTTCACATAGTCTCGATACGGATACAAGATAAACGTGGTACATACAGCAGCAGCGTACGCGAAGCAAGTTTCTAATATAGCAACCATTTTACTAGAAATACCAGAGCTATATACAAGCCCACCTGGTGCTTCAAAAAGAAAGAGAATATGTGAAGAGAAGATACACAACGGAGCAAAAATGAATTTGCAAATTTTCATCCGTCAAGCTTAGGGAACTGAACGGCCGGAGACTTCAATGACTTCGATTACCTCCCAAAACGGATAAATTAATATCAGCACTATCCTGACTCCACAGTCTAAAGGCATCTAAAAGCATAATAGCTTCGAATAATAATAATAAAAACAAGCGGTACGAGCGATTATCTGAAGTTGAAACGAAAAAAATATCAATGAAATGCTAGTTCTCTTCATAAAGTAAAGTTTCTTTTCAAGCGCAAAGCGGTTGAAAAATATTTTTCTGTGATGTTTTTGTTTTGGCCTTCAGACCTAAACGTCCAGGAACAGTGAGCTGGTCTGCATTGTACAAAGTCCACTGATCGACCTCCACAAGGGTAAATTGATCGGCAAAGTTCTCTACAGACTTATCGTCTTCGATGTACAGCAGTTGATCGTAGGATACCCAGAGTCCGCGATTCGGAAGAGATTGAACAAAAGGGTTTTTGGAAACGTATCCACTGATTGCGTTCATTCCTTGCGGTATATCCTCCTTAACATTTTTCATTTGAAGATGAGATTTGGAGTCGAGGTACTTCTTCAGCGATTCGTGTAGAAGTTCTGGCTTCACACATTTTATCATTTCCTCTCCGCCGACGCTGGACGTCAAGCTCACAACAACGGCTTCACTTCCGTCTTTCAGTGAAAGGTATCCGGATCTGAGTGGCGCATAGTCGTCTCGGATCCAGAAGGGAGACGAAAACTTGAGATCCTGCGCCGCGGCGGACAAGTTGTCCATAATCTCTTCCCTGGAGAAAAACAGGCCGGTCATCCCGCACCGAGGGAAATACTTGTGGTCAAAAGTTTTCTCGTTTTTCAAGTCTTTGATGTGATAAAACGAGCGCGGTTCAAAATCATCTGAGTTTTCTGAAGGATCAATAAAATGGGACGGCAGTGGAAGCTTGAGTGGTTCCACGCCCTGAGTAACATCGCCTTTGCGTACGAGCCGCGAAGGAACAAATTGCTGAGGTGAGGCAACATCGGAAGCACTTCCTCGGGATTCTTGAAGTTGAAGCCTTTGAAGACTTCTGGCGTAATGAGGCTCAAACGAGATACAGCCCACGCCAGCATTGCAAAATTTCTGAAGCTGCTGAGAAAAAGGCAAGTCCTTCACGCGTGGGATCTTTCGCCTGTAAGCCATTTTCTAGTTTAGAATGAGTTTCCTCGTTGCAACAATAGTAAGACATTGAAGAAAAATAAGAAGAAGAAGAAGCAAAGAAAGAGAGATCATTGCTTTTCGTGATACAAAAAATGGAGAGGTGATTGTACACTTAATGTTAAATCTCAGTCAAAGGGGAGGTAAATGTACTTTTTAAGTAATCTACTAGAGGTGCAAAAATGTATCGAGTGTGTAACGGAGAGCATTTAGGATATGCATTCCGCCCTTTTTTTTGGATGGCGAAGGGGACCTTCCGTTAAATTAAGCCTTTCTGTGAAAATTGTTTCGGCTTTTGGTGGTGACGTCGTGACAAACATGGAGAGACTATTCTTTAATAGCAAGTTCTGACGCCGAAGAGTTTGGAGCTCAGCTTCTTGAGAAGAGCACAACAAAACAACTTTTTTCATTTCCTCCGTAACTTTTGCAGCAGACTCTTTTTTGCTGCTGCAAAGTGCTTCGTGAAGTTTGTTATACTTTTCGACGATGCTATTCCGCTCTTTAATGAAATCTTCTTTCTCTTGTAGTAATGCTTTTAAAGTATCATTATCTTTAGAAGATGCATTCTTCAGTTTACTGTTGACGCTTTTCAAGTTTGCAATGGTACTCTCATAGTTCTGAATAGTTTGAGCGGAAGACGAAAGTGAAGATTCATGTTTTTCGAGAAGTTCCACTGTTTTGGTAAGTCTTCCACGAAGAGTCTCTATTTCGACTCTCTTATTAGTTAGAATGAGGTTAAACTTTTCTGTTGCTTGCTCCAACTGACTCTTAAAGGATTCTGCAGTACACTCTAGACTAGCTTTAAGAGCGGAAAATTTAGTTGTTTTCGCCTCGTATTCTGCAAGTTTAGCATTTACTTCAGACATAGACAAAGACAATGAGTGCTCTTTATTTTTCGCCAGAATTAATTCAGACTCAGTTAAGTCAAGAGCTTTTGAACGAGCCATGAGTTCCAAGTGGCAATTTCGAAACTGACTATCCAATTCTTTTAATTGTTCTGAAGTAATGGCTTTTTCCTTTAGCAGTTGTGCGGTTTCCGACTTAAGAATTTTGTTTTCTTTTTTGACGTTTTCATTTATTTCCTGAAGTTCTTTCACTTGAGAAATAATAATGGAATCAACTTCATTCAACTCTTTTGTCAACGAATTGACCTGATCTTTCATAAATGTATTTTCACTTTTTAGTTGAGAATTGTCGAGCTCAATTTCTTTTACCTTGCATAACACTCCAGATAACTTGTCTTCATTGGCATCAGTTATCCTTTTTTGTTCTTCAATAATCAAATTCTTCTCTTCGTATGCGGCTTTTGTTTCGGCAAGAAAATGGGATATTTTTTTATTCTCTTCCGATAATTCTTTCAGCTGAGATTGGCTGAGATTTATTTCATGATGTTTCTGTTGAATAAAGCTCTGTATCTCCTTAACGAACTCCAAGAGGTGGATATTTATGCTGTCCACATAAGAAAATTCAATGCCATATCTTTCGTTCCTCTCTTGAGCCATCACACTTCTTCTTTCATAAGCAGATAGAACTCCAACAAGATTACTGTGAGAAGCTAGTAGGGCATCATACTTTTTTTCAGCCAGCTCACATAAGATCTTCGAATCGATCAGTCGATTCTCTTCTTTTTGTTTCTCATCCTGGATAACTTTCTCATAATCTCTTTCAAGTCGAACAAATTCTTTTTGAAACGAAAGAAGTTGAGCTTTAAGAGATTCTACTTTTGACAAAGCAATGTCCTTTTCATTCTTTTCCCTTTTGAACTCTTCGTTTAAGCTGATCAATGCAGTATTTAACTCCGAGCACTTCAGATTAGCTACACTTTTTTCATTTTGAATTTCTTTATATTTTTTATCTAATTGAGAAAAGGCGTCAGACTGGCTTGCTACTATGTCAAGAGTTTCAGACAGCTTAATTTCTAAACTTTCTTGCACTGCTGCCAAAGAGGACGTGGACTTTTGCAACTCATATTCAAGCCTTTGTACTTTTTCTTCCAGAGTCTGTTTTTCTTCACGAACTTCATTGGACGTGCTGCGCAAGTTGTTTAGCTCAACTTCCATGGATTCAAGATTCCCTTTTTGTTCACGAATTGTCATTTCTAAAAAAATATTTTTTTCGTTTAACTCAATAGTGCGATGAAGAAGTTTCTCTGCTTCCGTAGATACTTGCCTTAGGTGCTGTTTCAAAGTCGAATTTTCACTAGCAAAATCCTCATTTTCTCTTTTCTTTGCTTGCAATTCAGTATTCAGTTGACTGTTCAGTTCTTTTGCAGCTGATACCTTTTCAGCCAACTCCGTGAATGAGGCATCCCTACTCATCAATTTTTCTAGCATGTCTTTTTTTTCATTTTGTAAAATGGATATTTCGTCAGCACAGACAACTTGTGCTTCTTTGGCTGATTGCAATTCTCCTTTAATCAATTGACTTTCACCCTCTTTTGCAGCCAGAGATTGTTGTGCCTGACGTAGCTTGTCTTCCAGTTGCTGTTCGCGTTCTTTCAAAAGATTCCTCTCTGACTTCGAATCTTGGAGTTCCTTCAATAACTTTTCTACCTTCTTTTTTTCCTGAGCAGCTGTTCCTTCCCATTGTGCAATCACATTGTTAGCTTCCTCTTGAAGGAGCTCAATTGCATTTTCGAGATCATCTTTTTTTGTCTTTTCGGAATACAACACTTCCTTTGTGTAGCGCAGTTCTGTTTCAAGTTGCACAATGCGTTCATTTAGTGTGTTTCTTATTTTTTCTTCTCGATTGGGCTCTCCCATTACTATTTTATTTATCTCTTTGTTCTTTTTATTGGTGTTAGTTGTTGTGTAAATTCTGAATTATTATTTTTTTAGAGATGTGTGTTGTTACAGTCTAGTATTGATACAGTATCTAATTGAGAAAAAGTAAGAAGTCAAAAAAAAAAAAAACTCTATTATATTGACCCTCCTTATGGTAAGTACAACGAAGGTACTGCCTTCCACCCCAAAAAAAAAAAGAAGTCTTTATAAGAGAACAAGATATTTTTTTCTATTTTAATAAAAAAAGAACAAGGAGATTTGAGCAATAACAACTTACTTGCGTGAAAGGAAGGACATAAAGTAGAAAAACAAAGAAAAAAAAGGGGGTTCCAAATAAAAATATAGGAGAAAATTGTATATCGATTTAATTCGAGAAAGGAATCAGAGAAGAGAAAGAGAACAAAGAAGAACAAATGAATTGCCACAGAACCATAAGGAAGCGCAACATTTAAATGTGCCAACGGAGGATGAAATCACTTTAGAAAGCTGTAAGGTATTTTATTGCGGTATTTTTAACAGCACTCACGATTCTGAAAAAAAACATAAGGGAACAGTGTTGTAATACACGGAAAACAGCTGCGACACTATTCGACTCCTTTTGACAAATTGTATAAAAGGAGCAAAAAGGAAAATTATATTTTGTTTACCGAATAAAAATAAAAATGAAAAAAGGGAGAGAAGCAAAGTATACATGGATGAGCAGAAAAAATATTCATGTTTACACCCGTAACACGAATAAAGAAAAAAACAATCCATGTGGAAAAATCGCCAGAGAGGCAACAATAAAAGAAATGGGCACATGCATGTATTATTCTTTTTGAGTATGGATGATGACAGAAATAATTATTCCTGTTGAATGGTTACCGAATAAACAAAAAATTTTAAAGGATTAGGTATTGGAATTGTAACAAATGTTCAGTAACCATTCAAAAGCAATTGGAAGAGCAGATTTTAACTCAAATAATATGTACATATATATATATATATATATAATAAGAAATGTCACCTAGAATATATAGACTAAAGTATATGGAGGAATAACGAAAGTTTTGTTTTTATACTGATCATCTCTTTCATAGAAGATACACCACCACAGCATTGTCGCACTACGTTCGTAGCATTCATTTTGTGGCAAGACCTCAGCTAAGGTATTCATTAAACTCGGTAGAAAAGAAAGAGCATTTGTTTTCGGAAAAATAAACATACCATAAAATAAACATTGACCTGATGGAGAGAAAGTACAGAAGAAAAAAAAAAAAAAGAACGTCAATTAAAATATATACCTATTCATGACCCATGTTTTCATACGCTGCGACTCTAACAATTGTGAATGGGCAGGCTCGTAAACCGCTGTCGCTAAAATTGTCCCGATTTTTATGCTAAAAAGGGAAAAGAGAAGATGTAAGATAATACTTTTCCACCTTACCACGAGGTAAGACACATATCAGCACATTCAGATAAAGAATATTATATATAAATATGAAATACGTTCGATGACATTTATCGACCTTGGAGCGATGCATCTGATTTCTTAAAAAATGACTCTTTCCTCGGTGGAAAAAAGTAATTATATATATATAATTTTTCTTCAATTAAAAAAAAAAAAAAAAAAAAATATATACAATACAAATTAGATCTGGAATGCAATGATATTATTATTATTGTTATTATTATTATTATATAATATATACATAAATCAGTTTAATAGTTTTCTTTATGGAAGGCACTAATGCCTAAATTATTCCGAACGAGAAATGCATTTGATGGGTCGTGATATTATTAATGATTTTATCACGACTATTTCATGAACCCATTTTAATTAACAATAAAAGAATTTATAATAATTCTATATTGAGATACTTCATTGCATTTCCTTTTATTTTATTTGCATTCATAAATTTCAAAACAGGAGGGAACCATTTTTAGATTCGTTATGAAGCGAGTGCGGTTTCAGAGACGGAGAAACAAAACAATTTTGTGAACTACCATGGATGGAATATTTCCCTTTGTATATGCATAAAATATGATTTAATTTAATAAAAACGCACTCCATTTTGCCGCTTGGGATTTTTTCTTTACCTTTTGCGTGTTCTGGAAAGTTTTTCGTCCCGTGTTTACTTTGCCCCTCTCCTTTTGGGATTTATACAAAAGAATGGGTGTCGGGGCGGGTGCCTGATGATTGGAGAAATAGCGACAGTAATCAGACTGAATCGGAGAAAAAGAAAAAAAAACTTACCAGTTAAGAGGACATAAATTAATACAAAGTGAAAATGCGAACCGCCGACTCTAAATTTTCTTAATTGAATTGAAAATAAAGAAAAAATCAATAGAAAGAGGGAAAAAGAACGGGGGTTATGGAGGAACCCAAGTCAGAAGGAAGGCAGGTAACTTGAAATGCATACCCCCGTAATACATTGAAATTCAAACCGCATTTTAAAATGCGTAAACAGTACTTGGAGGATTGTTTTTTCATTTTCGTGTTCAACTTACAAAATGCAGGTATGTTTAAATATGCTTTTGGAAACCCGGGAAATTTGCCGTGTCGGGGGACGGATGGCGGGTAGTTTAATTAAAATTCCAAATTCTTTTTGGAGAAGTAGAATTGAATATGGATTTAAAAGACATGGCTGAAGTTATCTGGTATAAATCTGCACATAAGGATAAATAGAAAAACGAAAAAGAGGAAGAGGAACAAACTTCGCTTTGCGCAGCGACCTTATTTCCGTTTTCGTGCCACAGTTTGTGAACGTACTCGAAGTGTCTTTTCAATCCCGCCGAAGCCGCCTGGGCGTCCCTGAGCTTGTGCGATTACCTCGTGGCCTGTGGCAAGGGAAATCCGGGATCCCAACCCTCGCTGATGTTTGGACGGCCTATAAGAAAAGAAAAGAGCGTAGTTAGGGAAATAGATAAACTCAAAGAGCTGGATTTTAGAGACGCGTATATGGAACTAGAAGAAGGTTGTAATATATACTTTGTTTTCCGATTAAGTATTGGAAAGGGAATTGTATATCGAAATATCGATAAAGGAATCAGAGAAGAGGAGGAATATCACAAATGAAAACCGTCGAACCATAAGGGAGTGTAAGATTATACTGTGTTCAAAGGAGGATGAAATCACTTTTTACAGTTGTAAGGTTTTTTGTTGGGGTGTTTTAAAGAAGACTTACCAGGTAGGCGATATAGATGAACATAAGTTTTACTGAGGGGACTTCGCCGTGAGGGGGATGGCGGCATACGGAACGCCGTCGCAACAAAAGAATATTATTTTTTTTCTGCGACAATGTTCGACTCCCTTTGGTAAATAGTATGGGAACAAAAAGGAAAATTATATTCTGTCTACCGGATGAAAATAAAAATTAAAAAAGGGGAGAAGCAAAGTATACGCGGATGAACAAAAAACTTTATCATGTTTACACCCCTAACACGAATAAAGAAAAACAATCCAAGTGGAAAAAACGCCAGAGAGATAACAATAAATGAGATGTGTTATTATTTTTGAGTATGGATAGAGACACAAATTAATACTTTCCGCTGAATGGCCATCGAATAACCTTAAAATTTTCTTAGATTGAATCAGTATTAGAACCGCTGACTCTAAATTTTCCTAATAGAAATGAAAAGAAAGAAAAACCTATAGAAAGAAGGAAAAGGAAAGGGGGTTATTACAAGAAACGACGCATGGAGGACCTCAAAGGTAGGCAGGCAAGTTGAGATTCATACCGCGTATTCAAACGGGTAAACAGTACTTATATGATGGTTTTTTCGTTCGTGTGTTTAACTTACAAAGCGCTGTATATTTGATATATCCTTTTTGGAATCCCAACAACTTCGCCGCACCGGGGGACGGAGGGTGGGTTTTTTTAATTTAATTTTAATTCCAAATTCTTTTTGGGGGAATACAATTCAATTTGGATTTACAACCTTGGCTAAAGTTCTTGGGTATAAATCTGTACATAAGGATAAATAGAAAAAAATGAAAAGAGGAAGAGGAACAAAGTAAACAAGGGAGAAAAAACTTTCCATAACACACAAAAGGTAAAGAAAAATCCCAAGCGGCAAAATGGAGTGCGGTTATATTAAATTAAGTCATATTTTATGCATATACAAAAGAAAATATTCCATAAATATTAATTTACTAAATTGTTTTGTTTCTCCGTGTCTCTGAAACCGCACTCGCTTCATAACAAATCTAAAAAGGTTCCCTCCTAATTTGAAATTTATGAATTCAACAAATAAAAGAAATGAAATGAAGTATTTCAATATAGAATATAACGATAATAATAATAATAATATTATTATGAATTCTATTTCTGTTAATTTTACTGGTTTCATAAAAACGTCGTGATGAAATCATAAATAATGCATTTCTCTCTTTCGGAATAATTTAGGCATCAGTTCCTTCCGTAAACTCTTCGAGTTGTGAACCGCTGACTCTAAATTTTCCTAATAGAAATGAAAATAAAGAAAAACCTATAGAAAGAAGGAAAAGAACGGGGGTTATGGAGGAACTCAAGTCAGAAGGAAGGCAGGTAACTTGAAATGCATACCGCGTATTAAAATGCGTAAACAGTACTTATAGGATTGTTTTTTTAATTTGTGTGTTTAACTTACTAAGCACGGTATGTTTTTAATATCCTTTTTGGACACCGAAGAACTTCGCCGTTCCGGGGGACGGAGGGTGGGTTTTTTAAATTTAATTTCCAAATTCTTTTTGGGAAAATATAATGAATTTGGATTTAAAAAGCCTTGGCTAAAGTTCTTGGGTATGAATCTGTACATAAGGATAAATAGAAAAAAGGAAAAGAAGAGGAGCAAAGTAAACAAGGGACGAAAAACTTTCCAGAACACACAAAAGGTAAAGAAAAAATCCCAAGCGGCAAAATGGAGTGCGTTTTTATTAAATTAAATCATATTTTATGCATATACAAAGGAAATATTTTATCGATAGTAGTTCACAAAATTGTTTTGTTTCTCCGTCTCTGAAACCGCACTCGCTTCATAACGAATCTAAAAATGGTTCCCTCCTGTTTTGAAATTTATGAATGCAAATAAAATAAAAGGAAATGCAATGAAGTATCTCAATATAGAATTATTATAAATTCTTTTATTGTTAATTAAAATGGGTTCATGAAATAGTCGTGATAAAATCATAAATAATATCACGACCCATCAAATGCATTTCTCGTTCGGAATAATTTAGGCATCGGTTCCTTCCGTAAACTCTTCTATTTCAATCCTATATTCCCATATCGTTTGATGGGAATTCATTGTTGGTTTTCCTTGTCTTCTCTTCCTCCTCCTTGATTTTTTCTTGAATTCACATCAATACGCTAATCGCCTTCCAAACTTTCATCTTGGAAAGCGATTTTTAGTTTCCCCATTGGTATCGTATTTTCCCTATCTTCACACCCTTTTCTTTTCTCAAACAGCAGCGAGGGTTCATAAAAATAGGTTGCTGTTTTTTGGAAGGCCTATAGGAAAAAAAAGGATTTTGACGAAAGGGAAGGTGAGATTCTTGAATGGATAGGATATTTCCTTATGGGTTAGCTGAAAAGTGTTTTCCAAAATGAGAGTTTGGAAGGCAAATATGCGAACGGATGATATGCAAAAACCGAAGTGAAATGTTTTCTTTTCTTATTTTCGACCTACGGTCAATGCTAAAGTTCCCACCTTGAAACTGAACTGTTTTTGTGTTTTTGAGATTTCGCCTATTGGGTTGTGGGGCGTCTTTTGTCCCCCCTTTATGTTTTCAAATAAATTGGAGGTGGGGGAAGAAGTTTTTGGGGTGGGGGGCTGTTGGAAAAATAGTTCTTCTTCTTTTCTTATCCGCGGATATCTTCATGTATATATGCTCGTTTGTTCCCTTTCTTTTCTCTTTCGCTATGCTTTATGTATGGTTGCCAGGGGGCCGGTATTTCTTTATTGTTATTAATTTTGTTGTCTTAAAAAAGTTTTGTTGTTCTTGGCGCGATTTTTAAATATTTGTCGTTCGCCGCATTATTTTTGTTTCGATATCCCTTGAACTTTTATCTACGTGGTGGTTTTTAACACAGTTGCCAGCAGCAATATCCCCAAAAGATTTTCTTCGACTAATATTATTCATCTAAGCAACCATTGTCTACCCATAAGGAAATGGTAAAATGATATTGTTAATAATAAATTAATTCTAAAACTTTTGTTTGTTTGGTTCTTTATTTTGTATTTTTTTTTTTGTTTTTACTTGTTAATATTATTTCAATTAAATGAAAAGAATTGGAAAATTCGAGTATTTATAATAGTGATGATTTTAAAAAATAAATAAATAACAACAATAACTAACTAACTAATAATAAGCAAGAAATAGTAGGCAGCGGCGAAGTATATAATCTGTCTTAAAATAATGGATTAAAAATAAATAAATATTAATTTCTTACGGCAAATATTAAAATATATTTTCTTTGTATTTTCTCACCATTTCTTACCATTCTTTAGCTACCAAAGAATTTATCAATTTAAACTGTGTATAAACAATTTTACTATTATTGCTATTATTATTTTTATTGTTTTAAGCAAATACAAGACTAATCTTTATTAGTAATAATAATAATAAAAATAAATCTTATTTCATGCTTTAGATAAAGCCTTTACATTCCCTTCTTGAATATAATTATTATTCTTAGTTTTTTTTCTAGTTTATCTTTCTTGTGATTTACTTATTATTATTAAGAATATCGCGAGTGCTGGCGTAACCAGTATTATTTCGTGGATGTAGATAATTCCTAAAAAAATATATAATACTGCTACAATAATCTTTGTTCTACTTTTTTTTGAATTCATATGATTCCTATATATACTCATTATTAAATGCCTATTTTTCACTTTTAGCTTTTCGCATTTAAGTATATGTATATATTTAACATATTCCAGTTGTTGTTTTACTATAATTCTGATTGTCGTGCCATCGACGACTATATCTGAGGTTATGCATAAGTTTATTTATATTCAACATAATTTTTTCTAAAAGTAGTGTTTTAATATTGTAGCATTCAAGTATTCTCTTTATTTTGATTGCTTTCAATATATTTTTATGCTACATATATTTTATGTGTATTTTTATATTTTATATTATGAATAAATTAATATTAATATTAATATATATATTTTTTTACAAAATATTTTTGTTGTATTTAATGCGCTGAGATTTGGTTAAGTATAAGATGCTGTCCCTTTTTTGTTTTAATGCTCAATTGAATATTTAATTGTGACATTTTTTTTGGTATCGTCTATGTTCCTGGGTATCGTCGTATCTATTAGTTTTCCATAAAATAATAATGTTATGAAAGAAAAAAATAAATAAGACTTGAATATACGAAAGCTGTGCGTAATCTGTTTTTCTTAATCAACCCTATTTGCTCCGTCGTTTTTTACTGTATAAGTATATTTGTTACCTGACTTTTTTTCTTTTTATTTTCTTTGCTGATAAAAAAACAATTTTTATCGATCACTAAAGTATTATTGTGATTAAATTTCACTTCTTAAATTAAATTGTATCCTTTCATCGAAGATATTCTGTCAAAATAATAAATCTGTGTAAGCAGCTAATAGTGAATTGATAGGGCAACATTTCATCTGTTTTCTCAATCGGTATCAGTTGGACTGATGTGTGAACTTCTCATTTATTCTCTTTTCTTTTCTTTTCTTTTCTTTTTTTTTTTTTGGCATACGTGTGTGCAATTCATAATTGGAGTTTAGTTACTCATCCTCTGAAGACTCTTTTTTTTTTTTTTTAAAACTATTTCCCCTTTATTGTCTTTAATATTTTGGTACCTGTCTTTTTTTTTTTTTTACATTTCGTTCTTTAGCGCTTACTGCCCACATTATATCGTTATTAGAAATGATGCACAGAGCTGAAACTCACCGCATTCGCGGTGAATCCTTTAAACAGGAGTATCAGGGTCAAGCACGTCGCCGTGCTCATCGCCGTCGGGATCCTTCGATGAACCGAACTGGTGGTTTGTTTGTTATCCCTCCACAAGAGCCACAATTTGAAGGGAAAATTGTTTTAGTTTTGGACTTGGACGAAACTTTGGTATTCGCTCGTAGAGGACCTCTATATGGTCGACCTGGGCTAAACGAATTATTCAGCATGTGCAAAGCAGCAGGTATAGAGGTTGTTGTGTGGACTGCTGGGCTCAAATCGTATGCGCAAGCAATTGTTGACAACATTGATGATTGCAATGCTGTAACACATTGCATTTATCGTCACTCTATGTGGTTCACCGGTCAGGCGGGCTATCGGAAGGATTTAGCATTGCTGGGCCGCCCACTAGACAAAGTTTTAATGATTGAAAATACTCCAGATTGCGTTCGAGGATATCAAGACAATGGTATTTTGGTTCCAGACTACAACGGACTAGTTGAGAACGATGATACACTTTATATGCTTATGGATGTTATCCGTGGACTTGTTGAGAGCAACATGTCTGTCCCTCAGTTTATAACCTCAACTCCCATGCTAAGAAAGACAGCAATTCAAACTGATGTGGGAGACCGAATCAACGTATACACTCTTTCATCAACATTGTGGAATCAAGGAAACCCTAGAGTGAATATGGATTTGCAACGATAAATGCGACAAGATAATGCTGTAGAACATTTGTTGGGGAGAATTTTATAGGTACTACATTTATCGTTTATTTATTGAATTTATCGGCATAGAATCGGAGTATACACGAAAGCTACATGGAATAACGAAGCGCGTCTTACTCGTGTCTGAAAAAATAAAATAAAAGGATAATTTGCTTGCATCACATAATGGCGAAACCTGCGAGGATGCACATTTAAAATTACTATTAACGGAAGACAATAATAATAATAATAATAATAAAACACAACAATAGACAAACAAACAATAATAAAAATATTATCAAAGAATATCAAATTTAAGAAGCCGAATCAAACAAAAAGATTTATTGTTCTTCTTTGAAAAAGAAAAGAAACAGGCAAAACATTGAAACAAAGTAACAAAAAAGAAATATAAGTTTAGAGAGGGAGAAAAGAAGAAGCTCTCTTATGCATATAAGCGAAGGATAAATAATTCAGCACATATTGCTTATGGGACAAAAATAAAAGAGAAGGGAAGTGTGATAGAAAAGACACGGAAAGATGATTTAGATTATATATATAATATATTTTACGTATGTCATCGACATAGGTGGTAATATCTGTGCTCAGGTATAATAAGATTCTTGGAAGCATCGTTATTGTCTCTTTAGGCTAATTAGCCCGCATTCTAAAAATTCCCCTTTTGAATGAAAATGCTATAAGATATTGATTCCCTATGCTGTGGTTATTCTCCCGAAAGTTTATTCGTTCTCGGGCTACCTTTTCGTCTTTTTGACAATTATTATTATATTATAAATGCTAATATATATATATATATATTTAAAAGCAGATCAATAAGATCAAGTTGTATATTCTGTGGCATATCATTCTGAGCACTTTATTACCTTCTGTTTGGACAATGACCGATACCAGCTCTTCGTACAGCGATTCATCGTACACATACTCGTACTCTACAACAACGGAAAGCAATGAAGAAAATGAAATGTGGAATCAAATTCAGCGGATGCCTTTCGCGCAGCTTCATAAGACGGACAACTTTATTTACGTTGATAAAGTAATGAATCTAGTGAAGCGCTATGAATTCAGTACGGATGATCCCCATATGTCGGATTGCAAGTACACTATGCATGTGGCTCAGCTATTAAAACTAATTACTACGAAGTGCGATGAGGAAATAAAAAAGATGACGTTAGATGCTTCTCGTACGGAGAAAAAAAGGCAGTTAACGATCGAAGAGTTGAACATAAAATTAGATGTTCAGCATAAAGAGATTATACGTTTACGCGAGTTCGAAGAGAAAACCCTCTTGCACAACGCTCCGGAAGTAAAAGAAGATTTAACGTTGCTGACAGAATTTCGCCGATTGAAAGAAGGGAATGACAATTTAACCATAGAACTGCGAAAGGTTTCAAGGGAAAATGAAGAACTTCGACAGTTCACTCAAATTCGAAAAGATGATCGGGAGGAAGTTAACGAATATAACAGCAAAATTTTACTGGAGTTTAAACATTTAGTGGCAAAGCATAATCGTTTATTGGAGAAGTCGAAAATAACAGAGGATATGCTGCAAGAACTTCGATCCCGTGAAGAAGCCCGGTGCCAATCGGAAGAAAGTGAACTAGCGCGTTTAAGAGAGAAAGTGGACAGTCTTCAGCAAGAGAACGAGAAATTAGTCCATTCCCGTGATCGTGCGGAAGAACTATGTGAACATAGAGAAGCTCAAGCACTCCGGGATATGGCAGAATTACGTCAAGTAACAAAAAGAATCATTCAGGCTGAAGCCGAAAAGTTTGACCATTTAAAAGTTGAATTCGCAAATTATAAATCTGACAATGACACTCATTTAGAAGAAATAATAAATCAACATGAAGCTGAATTGGCTGATAAAGAAGAGGAGATCAAAGCTCTACAGATTCAAGTAGGAAAAACTCAGCGGATTTTTGACGATGACTCTGAAATGTCAAGTGCCAGTGTGAGTGCTTCTGGATCTGAGGTCACGAAAAACACCGTCGGGGCTGCATCCGTTCAGCATCGGCTTCAGAGAGAGAACTACGATTTATCTGCTGAAATTGAACAACTAGAAATTCGCTTAGATGCTGCTCACGAAGAAAACAGTAGACTTGCCCGAATTGTGAAGGATTACGAAAGCGGGAATGAGGGACTTCGCAACCTGCGTCATACCCTGGCTGATTCCAATCGAACAAATGAACTGCTACAAACTGAAAATACTCAACTTCGAGAGCGTCTACATGCAATGGAAGATTCCCTTACTTTTACCGCTGCCCTTCAAGAGCTCTGCCGCAGAATCGGAGTCACTGATGAAGAGATCAACAGCCTGAAACCTACTAGTACACAAACCTATAGCGAAATGGATACGCTCAAAGATGAACTTAATATTCTTAAAGAAGAAGTCGAATGGCTGGAGAAGGATCGCCGGCATTGGATGAACAAAGTTCGACTCCAGCCTTTGATGGACACCAAGCTACGCTTTGAATTAGGATTGTCATCTGAGCAGCTCAAGCAATTAGATTCTCTTGTCGAGCAGATGAAGTCTGGGAAACTGGTTCTGGAGGACGATGACACAGATTATAAAGAAAAATATTTCAAGGAACTTCAACTCCGAAGAAAAGATGCCTCTCAATTTAACGACTATGTAAAGGGTCGAATCGACAGTGCCCTCCAGCATGCTATTGCGGGAATGGAAAGAGGGGAAGGGTCTTTAAATGCCATTTCGTCGTTTCGAGATCACGTACAAGTAATCACAACTCTCTCTGGAGATTCAGTAGCGAACAACGAAACGGTAAAACAGCTTCGAGAGCAGCTGAGCAGTTGCGCTCGCCGAATTGATCAGTCAGAGTTCATGATCAAGGCGGAGAAGCAACAAGTAGCGAAGCTGAACGAGGAGCTATCGGTAGGGCGTGCAGAGAAAGAAGTCATTGCAAAAGAGTGTGAACGATATCGTGATTTGGTTTTTTCGTACATTGCCAACGAAGGAAGTTCAGAGTCAAACAGAGTGGCAAGCGAAAAATGGGCTGATATCGCTACTGCCCTTCGCGATCAAGTGAAACTCAAGGACAATCTCATAGAAACGATGCTCAAAAAAACGAATGGACTCCAAGATGAAGTAAAGAGACTAGAGAACGTGGAAAAAACTCTTCAACGGGAAACTACTGTGTTGACACGTACGCATCAGAATTTGAATGACCAACTGGCTGCGCTTCGAGAGTCGAATGATGAACTCATTGAACACAACGCCCAGCTAACAAAAATGAACAAGGATGTGGTGACTGGATTAGAGCAAAGCAAAGATGAAAACAGCACGTGCCGGGAACTTCTACAGAAAATAGTGGTTCTGAGGAAGCGGGAGGGCGCTCTTATCCAAAGGCTACGTCGAGCCACAGCAGAGAAGGAAGAGATTTCGGCGTCACAGCACAATCTCCGCACGTCCATGGAAACCACCCTCCAATCGCTGAAGGAGATCCTTCAAGGTTCTTCCAACGGCGTCGTTTTGGCACCATCTGCAACTACATTCAATGCGGAGCAGGATGTTTTGGGAATGCTTCACGAGTCAGTAGTCTTCCTCACCAAGGGAAAACTCTACAGAGAGGATAGCTCGTACTTAGCGAAGCTGTATAACGTTTACTGCTCTATTGAAAATAGCGAGAAGCTGATGGAGCTTCGAGCTAAGGCAAAACAACAGCAAAATGAAATTAACGTACTCACCGAAAAATTAGAGGAAGTGACTATCGAGCTAGAGGTAAAAAACTCTCAGCTCTCCGGTCATGATTCCGGTGATGATTTATCCAACGCGAAACATGATAGCTTGGAGTATTACAAGGCCGCGTCGAACAAATGGGAGACAGAAGCAATTCTCTGGAAGCAGAGACATCTTTTAGGGACGAAACGACTGGAGGTGAAGGAACAGGAAGTCGCACTCCTGGAGGCTGAAGTTGGCGCCACACGTGAAGAGGTGGTAAAGGTGAAGAGCCAAATCCAAAACATTTTTTCTCAGCCAGTCGTCAGGACGGATGTGCTTGAAACACCAGCATTAAGTTTTCTACGGACAAAAGAGGAGAGCCCTAGTGAGACGACCAATGAAAAACCCCAGCAGGGGATGCCATCTGCCCCACCACCACCCGCAGTAGGTGTTCCTCACGATGCCGTCGTTATTCATCGTCTGGAGAAGGAAGTCGCACGACTGAAGTCTATTAACTTCTCGTTGCTGCAACATTCACTGGATATTCAAAGCAGCACAAAATCTCTTGAGCTGGAGCTTGAAAGGAAGAAACAAGAAATTTCTCTTATCCGCTCTTCGTCAGACGGGAAAGTAGTGAGTGATTTCATCACTGCGGCTATTCATGAGCATACTCTTCTGAGAAGAAAGAGTGAGCTTGCCCTTATTCAAACGAAAAAGCTGAAAATGAAGCTCGCCGTCACGGAGGCAAACCTTCAGGTTGTGTCCAACGAAGCCACTTCGTACAAACTTGGCGCTTACCGACTATACCGGAAGTACGTGGATGAAGTAGTGAAGGTAGTGGATTATCTGCGATCCATTCAACGAGCAAGCGAAGGCGCACTTTCACCTCACCGGGCGGAAATACTAGACAAACGTTATGCTCGAGTTTTCCGAGAGCTGGAATCCACTCAAGAGAAGAACTCTAGCCTGGTCAGCAAAGCAGCAGATCTGGGCAGCATGGTGAAGACTCTGGAGCATCAGTTAGATCTTGTGAAGGAGGGTATGACAGATGAAGCGATGGAGAAGGTACACAGAAGTCTACGCGAGGCCCACAGCAAAACACGAGAGAGCACCAGACAGCTGGTTGAGGCTCAAGAAGATGCCAAGCACTCACTGTCAAGAATATCTAGAATGGACGAGTACATCAGAAATCTGACGGTGGAACTTAGTCGACTGGAGTTTGGTTGCATTGGTGCGTCTCCTCTAGACGAGACAATGATTCGAAATTTGCTGCAGTTGAAGGAAACCGTATTTGCAGCAACGCAAGCCCCGCCACTCGCACTGACGGTGAGTTGCCCAACTTCGAAGCCAGACCCTGCTGCAGAGAAGGACGGAGTGGATCCAGCACTATTGGATGAGTACAAGCAGGCCATGAAAAAGCAGATGGAACTCTCGAAGGAATGCAATCGCCTGAGCCAAGAGCTAGAGAGAGGTCAAGCTGAACGCGCTCGCCAATCCACAGAGATGAGAGAGCTGAAAGAAACCATCAAGCGACTGGAAGACCAAATAGCATACACAGAACGACAACTCAATGACACACGAAAGAGTGCAGAAACGAGGGAAACACGTCTTGCAAAGGCTCACGAAACTCAAAGTTCAGTTGTCAACCGCGCCACGGAGCACACTACGAGATGCTTGCAAGAACTTATTCAGAAGAAGGATGCCGCCTTGCAACAACTTCAAGGCCAGCTGCAGACAGAGCGCCAGAAGCTTGCGGAGTATCAGGCTCAGGAGTCCGTCCGGATGGAAAAGCTTCATGAAGAGATGTCTAAGGACAACAAGACTCTCGTGACGCGGTTCGAAGAGGCCATTAGCGCCGCTGCTCCCGAACAGGTAGAGCAGCCCGGTGACACTGAGGAAGGGGGTTCGGCCACCGTTCTTACGGAACGCGTCAGGGCCCTTACTGCGCAAGTCGTTGCGCTGAAACAAGAACTGGCTTTAACGAAAGATACCAATATTTCACTGGAAGCGCAGCTGGAAGCGTTGATAAAACAATGTTCACTGACAGCTAGTGCTGCGCCGATGAGTCCCGTGACACCACATGCCGGTATTCCCACCGCAGCACCGAAGGAGACACCGATGGATTTTGCTACCGGGAACAGCATGAAAAGTATTATTGAGACACAGCAGACGATGATCGACAGCCTGCGGACAAGGGAGATATCCTTGCTTCAAGAGCTGGCCATGGAGCGGCAACGCAGAGAAGGAGTTGAAAGGGAGCTGGAGCGTCTGAGACTGGAGGCTGTGGAGCGCGGCGCCACTGTTTCAGTGACGATGCCTCAGTACCACTCGGGGACGCGGGCACCGCTGGAGGAGGAGCTGCGAACCCAAATTGCTCGAATGGAACAGGACCTGGTGCAGACCCGGCAGGAACTGGAACAGGAAAAGAAGAGCGCGGAGCAGCAACGCCTTGATGCCCTCAAGTGGAAGGAACATCTGAATCGCGTGCACACCGAAACCGAACAACAGCGAGAGGAATTAAATAAAGCGCGCCATGCGGCCTCCATGAATGAAGAGATGCAGAAGAACGTGGCGAGCATTCAATCGCAGAATGAGAAGCTTGTCCTTGCGGCCTCTATTCTAAAGCAGCGACTCATGGAGGAGGCGCAGCGCGGCGGTGCGGCAGATCGTAAATTACAACAGGAAGTGGCGCTGGCGCAGCGTTTAGGGGTTATTCAAGAAGAGTCTGTCAGACAGGTGAAGCAGCTGGATCACAAGATTCAGCTGCTACAGAAGGACCTCGATGGAAGGGTCGCGAAAGAGAACCAGGTGCTACAACACGCAGAGGAAACACAGCGACTGGTGGCTGCATTGCAGCAGCAACTGAGGGAAAAAGAGAAGCAAGTGGTGGACTTACAACGACAGACGACTGCCAAGTCCTCTTCACCACCTCCACGCCGCTCTCGATCGGCGTCGCCGGAGAAGCGCGCTCCCCCTGCACTGGAAAGTGGAGCCATGATGCAGCCTCAGGTGGCGAGCTTGATCAGCAAAGAGCTTCACAAGATGCAGCGCGACAACTTGCAAGAGATTTCGACTCTCCGTGCCTCTCAGCGTCGGATGGCCAGTGATCTGGAAGAGTCGAAGCTGGAACTTCGGAGTGAGCGTGAAACGTCTCGGCTGCTTAGAACTCAGCTGCATCAGCTCAAGAAAGAGAAGGATGAAAACGAAGAACGGCTCGCAAAAGAAATTGTGCGCTTGCATCGGGAAGGTAAACCTACTCCGACGACAAGTACCATCCGCAAGTCCCCTTCCAAGGACGGTGCCGCCACGACGGCCGCAGCATCCTCTCCGGACTCACCCGCCACTGGACTTGCCGAGACCAATCAGCAGCTCCAGCAGCGAGTGAAGGAACTGGAGGGCCAGTTGGAAAAGGCAAGAGATATCTCTACTTCGGTCTCAGGGGTGACAGGGGCTAGCGCACGACCTGCCAACATGCAACAATATATGACTTCCGTTCAGGCGTTGGAGAAGGTCATTGATGAGCTTCAGAAGAAGGTCAACGTAGATGCTGCCACCAAGGTTAACACTCTGGAGCAGCAACGCATCCATCAACAACGCATCATTCAGCAGCTGGCTTCGGACTTGGCGACGGCAAAAGGTCTCTCACTGGACAGCGTGCGGGATGCGTACCAAATCACTGTCACCTTTGAGGAGCGTCCCAACGCCAATGCTGAAAGCGAACTTCTACACAAGTCCAATCGCCTTGTCGAGGTAGAATACGAGTGCGAAACGCTCAGAACCCAAGTAAAGCGACTTCAGCAACACTTCCAGGAGTTATTGGATTCAAAGGGGCTTGCACACAACCTCGTGCCCGCATCAGAAGTGGCCGTGCTGCATTCTCTGATTGAGAATCTCAAGATTGTGGTGGAAAGCTTGAGGCAGGAGAACGCCGCGCTGCGCGGAAAGGTTCCATCTGCCGCCAGTTACACTCAAAACATACAGGAATTGCGGCAGGCTCGTGAGAGAGAGCAGGTGCTGCATGAACGTCTTCAAGAAGCCACGAACTTACTCGTCACTTCCAGCACACAGCGCGGGAACCCTTCTGCGGATGTACTCATGCAGCGGAACTTGAGCGCCAGGGACGTCGAACAGCTGTTTCAACGCACCGGTGACCGTGGGGTCCACGGCTCCTCTCCACTTCCACCTCCCTTACCACAGAACCCTTATTCCCGGCGTACTCCCAGGGCGGGCTCACAGGCTACTGCTTCAAAATCTGCCGCTCAACGGCGTCTGAGCGGCTCTCAGCATTGAGCTGGACGCATTCAAGGTCTTTCTTGCACGCTGTTTCCCTTCGGAGGGTAGTCTTTCCATTTTAGCATAAATTTCTCCATAGAGTTATAAAGCAAGGTGGTAAAATATATCCATCAAACAAGATCAATTCCACGTCGTGCTGTGGGTCTCATCTTTTATAGAGTTCCTTTATGCTATAGAACTGAGCGAGCCGGCATCTGTTTGATCTTGTTGTACACACTACAGAATTTACAGTATATCACTTTTTTTTTCACCAATTTTGACTATATATATATATATACTCAATGTTGTCCTCAGCCGATAATCGCGGCTTGTATTCTTGTCTACATTGAAACGAAGAAAATTTTAGCTTCAGCTGTTATTGAATGGCTTCTATATGCGATCCTGTGGGACGGTGAGGTGCTGAGTACCTCCATACGTGTCCTCCGTCTTTCTTCACTCTTTTCTTGCTGTAGGCTTAGGCTGTTTCTCCATAGGGATATATGACTTCCATCTTCAGTTTCCAGACGGTGATCTACGTGCTACTCTTGTGCATTTGCTCGGCTACGTATCTTCGACAGTTCCGCCCCACCCTCTTTCACCGCGACAGCACGGAAATGCACAAGCAGTTCCTCTACAAGTGTAGCGTCATTGGCGATCGTCTTTCACCACTCGTTTCCCTAGGCTGCTTTGCCATGGCCGCCCGCATCCTGTTTGGCGATTGAGGTTCCGACAACAGACCGGAACTAAAAAACAACAAGAAAAAACCCTTTAAGCGATACTCGTTGAGACTGGTTCTGCAAAGAAAGTGAAGGCTTCCACCCGATGATATTCCCGATCTCCTTACTTTCGTTTCTTTTTTTTTTTTTTAAATTAAAAATCTATTCGTGGCTGTTCCTTGTTTAAAAAGAAAGTGTTTAGTGAAGAAGGAAAGTGGACTGACACGCAGTTATAGTCCTAACGTATTCAAACAATCAAATATTATTTTTTAGTAAGAGAGAAGTGGAAATCTGAATCTAACGACATTATTCAGTAACTTGTAGTATAGCGAAGATTTTTCTAGTTTGACGATATTATACTATTCGTAATCAAGTTCCGTGTCTATGCTTCGGCTGTGCGTGTTGCGGAGTGGGCTGTTCCGCCCTAACCCTGTTCTCCGCGCCATTAGTGACGAGTACATACCCCGTGCGTTTCCAGTCAAGTCCACCACCGGCCTCGCTGGTGTATCCGTTGAACCGCTCTGGAAACCCAAGCTTCTTGCTGCTGCCGCCGAGTTGCAAGCTTTTTTGAAGTCATCGGACATTCCACCAGAATCGACGTATTATAACGTTGCCATGACGCTGGTGAAGCGTGTAAACTACGGCGTGAAAGAGTGCCAGGACGACTGGTGCACCTTAGAGAAGAAGTTCTTTTGGGGATGGCCGGTCGAGTACATCCTTCAGGTGACCTGGCGTGAGCTCGAGACAGCGCAGAAGTGGAATGAGTGGCGCTTCTGGGAACTGGACCCGGAGCAGGTCAAGAAGGTGGCACGGGAGGATCAGAACATTGGCAAGGAAGGCCTTGGCTGCAATACGCCGTGGGAGCAAGTGGTGCGGGAGGATTTTGATAAACGCAAAAAAGCGCTCACGCAGGAGGAGATGGCGGAGCTGAAGCGGATGGACACGGAGAAGATGGCTCGGGAAACGTCTGCTTATAAGGAGCGCAAAGAGCGAATCCGGACGGACCTTGAAAAGGCCAGAGGTGACATGCTGAAGAAGTTTCTTAACAAACGCTACGCAGTGGACAAGGATCTCATGCGGATGCAGCCAGGCAAACGGTTTAGTGGTAAGACAGCGGATGACCTCATGGAGGAGCTCAAGGCATCGGCTAAAAACGCCAAGTCTAAAGACCAAGAGAAGCCATGAGCAGGACGAACAATCAAATCCTTGGATACCGTGCATCACTTCACACGTTATAAAGAGTGATGCTCATGCAGCGTCCATATTCAAATGAGAAGAAAAAGAAAGAGATAAAAGCATTTTTTTTGTGTATTAGAATAGGTATCCGTAGCAAAGGACCTTTTTTTAGGAGGACTTCCGTAGCAAAAAACCTCAAAAAGGATTTTCTGTCATTTGTAAGTATGAGAATTAGAATCTAGTAACAAATCCACTAGTATGAGACGCTTCCCTTCTCATGTGAAGAGGAGTGCCGCTTGCAAAGAAAGCGTATGGCCTCACTGTACGATAAAGGACTTGCACCATTCGGTTCTACAGCATGTTCGTTTTTTCAACCTCTTTTTTTTCTCTGCGGAGTAAGCAAATTTATTTGCATTTCTCTCTTCTTTGTTTAAAAGTTTTTTTGTTGAATCCCTTGAAGAACTTTCCGTTTACTTCAACAACAGCATTTTTGCGATAGTTATTCTTTTCCCATCGTAACTGCACAGGCGGACAACTAAACTTTTGTGAACATGTCCTTTTCTGTTAAAGCTTCTGAGTACACCCCCGCGGCGTGCGACTTCAACGACAGTGCGGCCGCCACAGGAACTAAGCAGTGTATTTGCATTGCCTTCTACAAAACGGGTGAGTGCCCGTACGGCAACTTTTGTGAGCACGCGCATCACTTCACAGAGCTTCAGGCCGATGCCAAGTCCAACTTTCTCACCAACGTGCCATTCCCTGAGATCGCGCCGCACTTTGTCGGTCTGTCCCCGAAGGGTACCGACATGTCGACCTTCACTTCTGCTGGAATGACGCCGGAGTGGTTCGGCGGCGCATCGGCGAACGAGACCCCTTCGTTCCGAAGCGTGTCGCCGCTCATTAAGGGCGTGATCCCCTCCTTTACCACGAACGCCGCAGGCTTAGGCGACTACGTTGGCAACTCCCAGTCCCAGCCCCAGCCCCTGCTCAACCTCCAGCAGGGCGTGCGGGTCAGGGGGGCCCACACCAACGCGGCGGCTCAGTACCACTCTGGCCTTCCTGGTGACGTGCTCGCCTATTCGCCACATTCGCACAAAGGCACTGACGGGTCCTCCACCTCCAGTAGCACGCGAAGCTCCCACTACATGCCGAGCAGCTCCATGAACGCGAACACGAACACGAACACGGCCCGTCCATCGAACACGGAGCGACCGCGTCGTCAGGGAGCGCTGCTGCCCTCGGACTGCCAGCACCCGCACCGTCTCTTCCGTGGTACGTACTACGATGTCCTCGGTCTCACACCGAACGCTACCCACAAGGAAATCATCGCCCAGTATCGCCACTGGCACGTCGAGGGCTTCCGTCGCCTGCACGACGAGGACCCCGAGCTTGCTGAGAAGCAGGACTGTCTTATTGTGGAGGCCCGCAATGTGCTTGGAAACGTCAATATGCGCCGGGAGTACGATGAACATCTGCGGGAGTCCGGAGCGCTGGACTAAGACCAGAACTTGCGCCAGCTCAGTAGGAGCAGTGTTTCAGCCGTCCTTTCTCATTTGCGTTCTACTCTCGTCAAGTGTGGAGACTCTTTCGTGTCGAGACACGTTGACAACAACGGCCTTGTGGACGTTGCGCCGAATCGATGGATCGCTGCAGATTTATAGACTAGTGGAATTACGGATCACTTCTGTGTCTATTGACACGTGGGTGTACGCCATTTCCGCTTCCATAAATAGAAGAATATATATATATGTACATTTTCTTTTTCTGTTTCAGTGACAAATATTTGAAAAAAAAAATGACAAACAAGCGAAAGAAAAGCCCCCAAAAACGTCTGACGGACTGACATTTAAACGTTTTTCTTTCTCTAATCTGTCAAATTTTTTTAGCTCTCACTGACATTTCCCAAAGGCGAGAGAGAGAAAGAAAGAGTGCGGCAGTCAGATAACTACCAGACAACGCCGCCTCGCTTCCTTCATGAACGGCCTTCTCTTTTTCCTTTCCAATGGGTACCTACTACTACTTCTGTTACTACTACTACTATATATATATACACGTTCCTTTGAGTCGAGCCGCGCCTTCCTCAAGGCAGGGACCTCGACTCTCCTTTTTTTATATTGGGCAAATCAATTCTTGGAGGGGTGGAGTTTCGGACTTTACACGAGATGAAGCGCCGCCAATGAGTTGTTTTCCTTGTTTTCACCTCTACAGTTTACATTGGCTGTAGTTTTAGATTTACAGTTTTTTTTTTCTCCTCCGTTCACAAGAGTTTCTCCGAATCTCAATACGTAATTGAACTGTTGTTTCCCTCGCCAGTCTCACTCACTTAGAAATGTGTGAAGCGATTAAAGTCGAGGCGGACGATACGAGAACCCCTTTTAATGGAAAAACATTAGAACAAACCGGCGCTCATGTGAGGACATTTAAGATCGAAGTCGATAGACACGACAACACGCTGTACTTCCCCCCCCCAAAAAAGAGGTGCGACGCCTTTCATTGCGCTGAAGGAACCTCCTAACATCACGAACCAAAAACAGAAGAAAAACAACAAATGAAAAAAAGAAACCAGAGGAGACCATCTACTGACCAAGAGTTGGAGCTATAAATTTGTTTTTTTTTTGAATTTTTTGTTTGTTTGTTGGCTTCGGCAAGGTGCCAAACTTATGTGCGAAAATAATAATAATATGAGCTTGCAAGAGGACAATAAAAGGACTGAGGAGATGAAGGGTGAGGCCACGAAGACAGCATAAAACATGGAGAAGACGATAGAGAGGGGTAAGGAGGCCCTTGCGAGCTCCTCGCATTGCATCAGTATTGTCTTCTATGGAATGGTTGCTGTGAGAGACCATTGCTACGCCGAGCTGATTCTACAGGGTATCCAATTCTTGCATGAATGCTTTCTCTTCTTTCTTACAGTCTGTTCTCTGTAAGTAATGCAAAGTGCGCATGAAGTCGAAATATATTTTTAAATGTTTTTTCTTTCGCTGTGGCTGACAACGAATTTGTATGGAATGAATCCACACAACAAAGAGCTAGTTGTACACGGCAGAAGTGACGTCCCGCATGCCATGATGGTACCCTGACTTCACCTTACAATTACTTTTTTAATTTCACTTCACCCTATTCAAGAAAAAGATTTAAAACTCAAGAAAAAAATAATTAAGAACAAGAATTTTTTTTAAAAAATAAGAAGATAATTTCACTAGAGGAGAGACAACGAGTTTAAAAGGTTTTAGAGTTTCACCTTCACCACATATATACATATATGTAAGTAAGTACACCGAAAAGTCAAAATGAATACTGTAACGGCGCATCTGGCGCTTGAATTCCTTCACGGGTAAAATTTCTCGTCTTGCTCCTGTTCTTGCAATTCTTCTTTTTTTTTTTTTCCTATATCTTCATTAATTAATTTTAAATTGGTTGCTCCTCGTAAAAGCACGACATCCCCGACAATGGCGAAGAAGACCAAATCTAAGGTGGACTCCATCAACACCAAGCTTCAGCTGGTGATGAAGTCCGGCAAGTACGTCCTGGGCACTCAGCAGTCCCTGACCACCCTTCGAATACTACTGCACTCTTAGCAAGACCCCGATCCACCACTACTCCGGTAACAACTTGGATCTGGGAACGGCCTGCGGCAAGCACTTCCGCACCTGCGTCCTCTCTGTCACCAACGTTGGCGACTCCGACATCACCGCGTAAGCCACTTTCTGTGGGATGACGTGTTGTAATCGATTTCCTCTTTTCGTTTGATAAAATTATTGTTTGTCCGGCTGTTGTGCCTCTGGCGGTGCGGCATTCCACTAAATATTTACCATTTGGCTCTAATCGCCATCACTTCTGTACATCCTCTGTGCCGTTTGTTCCCACCCTCTCTTTTTTTAACTTATTTATTACTCCTCTTTACATTTTAGGTGATCTACGACAATGGCGAAGAAGACCAAATCTAAGGTGGACTCCATCAACACCAAGCTTCAGCTGGTGATGAAGTCCGGCAAGTACGTCCTGGGCACTCAGCAGTCCCTGACCACCCTTCGCCAGGCCCGCAGCAAGCTCATCATTCTGTCGAACAATTGCCCCCCTGTTCGCCGTGCTGAGATTGAATACTACTGCACTCTTAGCAAGACCCCGATCCACCACTACTCCGGTAACAACTTGGATCTGGGAACGGCCTGCGGCAAGCACTTCCGCACCTGCGTCCTCTCTGTCACTAACGTTGGCGACTCCGACATCACCGCGTAAGCCACTTTCTGTGGGAAGACCGACGTGATCACTCGTGATTTTTATTTTTCCCGAACGTGGGATATACAAAAGGTAAGTAAATGCCGGTAGGTATAGTGATAAGCAAGTCATTATGTGATAATTAAAGGATCGTGCCAAACTATTCAATAAATATTCTTATTTTCTCTCATACTCTTTTTATAAATTTCTATACTCAATATATGTGTGTGCTTCCCGCTTCTCGTAGATGACTGTAAAACAGTGAAGAACATCTTTGGAGATCAGAGAACCAGTGTAGCCGTTACTTTTTCTTATATATATATAGGATAACAAAATTGCGCTCTCACCCGTCTATTCATCATATCGTTCTCTTGATGTCATCTCCTACTCGCCGTCTACAGATCTCATTTGCCCGTGGACAGCAGCAGTGGTCCTTGGCCGAGTTCTTCCGCACTGTGGCGGCGTACGGTCTCGTGGAGGAGGTGGAGTGGCGCAGTGAAGCGCACTACGGCCAGTGCCACGTGACCGTGCAGTACCAGAAGATGTCCTCTGCAGAAGACCTCTTTGCTGACAGCGGGACCGGGCGGTGGGAGATTCAATTTCGACCACCCGTACCCTGCACCGCGGCGACGCTGCTGCTCAGCTGCAGCTGCGACGGGATTCCACAAGGAGTGCAGCAGCGAATAACGTCCACCGGCGGCTTGTGGGAGGAGAAGCTGAGCGAGGTGCCGGATGGCGCTGCCACGCTTAGCAGCGGATCCAAAGCCCCACGGAGCGTGTGGGAGGTGCTCCGGCGAGCGGTGGAAACGGTTCAACGACACACCGCCGGGGCGCGGTTCGGCCTGCTGCGCTTTCCTGACGCGCATCAGGCGCATCAGTTTCTGGTGGCCCACCAGCTGGCGCTGGCGAAGGAGAGCGGCGTGATGGCCACGTACCAAAGCCCGAGCACTCAGTCCGCAGCGGAGTGTCTCCTGCGGCGGACTGCGCCATCGGATGTGGCAGTGGGGGAGGTGTTACGCGGCCTAGTCCTGCGCCGCCCGCCAGATCAGACGTGCGTGGTGGATGCGGGTGTGCGACACGGCAGCGGGAGTGGCAGCCCTGTGCTACTGAGCATGTCCGCGAAGGCGCAACGGGTTGGTGTGGGAGATGAAGTGCTCATCACGCTGACGGTGGCCCAGCGAGTGTGGGGCCGTAGCGCCACGCCGCAGGGTCGAGTGTGGTGGACCGGCGCTCTCGTGCGGGTGGTGGCGGAGGCGGCGAGCAGCGCCATCGAGAAGCGAGACACACCGCTGTCGGAGGTGCTGCAACAGCTCCAACCAGCTCGGAGGACCCCCTCCGATGCCAGCCCGCAGGGCAGCGGCGGGATGCCCAGCGAACTACTGAAGCGAATCCGAGCTTCCCCCGGTGAGCGACTAGCGCGGTATGAGGCACCGTTTCGGCTCTACGGTGCGCTGCTGTTGGAGGCGCAGCGGGTGGAGCGGAGTGGAATCACCGCTCGCCTGCTGGCGGTGGACGAGGTGCCGCTCGCGGACAGGGACTCTGCGCCGCCGGTGTTTCTCCCCACGGCATACCTGCAGGACCCGTCGCAGTCCATCGTACCGGGCGAGCACCTCCGAGCGACGCTGCTGTATCTCGTGCGGGTGGGGGGCAGTGAGGCCACCCGGCGGGTGATCGCCTCGCTGCGGGAGCTGGACATGAGCCGCTGCACCGCCACCAAGCAACGCCGCCGTGAGGCAGTGGAGAGCGGAGCCGTGTTAGGGGTGGGGCTGCGGCTGCAGGGATCGCTGGCTTTAGAGCTCTTCCCGGAGGATGTGGGGGTGCCAAGCTCGTCATCGTACTTTCCTGCCTATCTGATTCGCCCCAGTGCTCGGGCTCCACTCGCTGCATGGGGCCTACCGGTGATTCTTCCCGTTTCAAACGCAGCCGGGCACTCCGCTGCGACACTGCTGGATCTCGTCGTCGCCGACGTGGTGGACAGCACCGCGCTCGGTCACTTCGCCGTGGTGGCGACCCCTGAAGCATTCCAGGAGCGCGAGGCCGCCGCAAAGGCAACGGTGCGAGAGCAAGACTCCTCCGTCAGTGAAAATCTCGCTCTGATGCGCTCAATTGTGGCAGCCGCTCTCCAAGAGCGAGAGGAGGAGTCACTGCGCAAGAAATCTCGACTGGAGTAAAAAAAAAATTTATGCCTTCACTTCATAAACCTTTTTTTTGTATTGCTTATGCGTTCGGTGTTTTGTAACGCACCGTGGCTTGATTCATTGATCTAGCACTCCAATGATGTTTCTGTTGTTTTTACTCTATGGTGCTGTCCATTGCTTTATCCCTTTTCTTTATTTTTTTCTTGAAGCGTGTGTGACGATTCTTTTAGTGCCACAGCTAAGGTCCATCGCAAAAGGAGCATTTCAGTGGCCTTGGTTTCACCGCGAACCGTAATACTAACAGCTAAACAGTAATTGTACAGTTAGACAGTTATTGTACGCTTCAAGACTCTTTTTTACTATTTTCTTCTTTATTTTTGTTGCCTCTTTGCTGTTGTGGTTGCCACACCGCGGTTGAGCTTGGCTGCGGAGTCGAATTCGTTGCATGGAGATTTCCCGAGAGGAGCTCCTGCTGTGCTGTGAGGGTGGCGCACAGTGGGGCTCTGGATTCCCCTTGCTTTCTCGCACACTTGAATTATATCGGAATCAAGTTCTGTACTGCTTCGAAGAGCCGCAAAACTCGACGCAGAAAGTGCTCAAGGAAAAGGTGTACGTTCAAGGCTGCCGTGTAGTGGACTGTGGCACCATCGGGCACATGGAGTGCCTCGCGCTGTTCTTGTGGGACTACGACTACCTCGAAGAGGTGGACCCGTTGGGGAACAAGAAGCGCCTTGTGTTTCGCCCTCGTTTAGCCGCCTCTAATGCTGTTCCCTCTATCAATTGCCTTCACCTTTTCGGCGTGGGTGAGGCCAATGAAGGGGAGCTTCTCGACCCCGAGATTGAGGTTCTTTTTAACAGAGGCTACTTTCTCACCTTGCTGTATCTCCCTAGCAAGGCGGCCAAGTGGTCGTGGCTGAAGGCAGTGCGTGAATTGTCCGAATCGTACGCGGGGTGGAGTGGCACACCCGATCCCGGTCATCAACCGTCCCCGCCGCAGAGTGACCAACAGGCTGCGCCACGCGGTGTGCGGCGCGCTGCAGCGGATGCGGCTCGTCGCCGACTGCGCCGGTCGCCGCTGTACGACACGCTGCTGCGGCGAGAGAACCAGGAATGCGCGGATTGTAGCGCGCCGGACCCCACATGGTGCGTGCTGCAACCGTTTGGGGTCTTCACGTGCATCGATTGTATTGGTGTTCACCGACAGCTGTGGGCCAATAAGTGTCGCGGCGTGGAGCTGGATCATTGGCCAGAGGCGGACCTGGCCTTCATGACCGAGCACGGTAACGCGGCTGCCAATGCTGTGCTCGAGTTCGGACTGCGCGGTGTGGGGAGGCACGACGGTGGTGGCAAGCCGTCGCCGTCGTCGACCATCTCCGATAGGGAAGTCTTTATTTACGAGAAGTACGTCGAGCGAATGTTTTGTAAGGAGAATATAGAGCAGACCCCGGGTATGCTGGCGGAGGAAATAGAATCCGAGGGACAGCGCTTACCGGTCAACGGCCCTGCTCTGGCGTCGTCCAGCTCCACCAGCAGCCCCGCTGGCGCCATCGCCTTTCCGTTTCCACTGACCCCTTATTGGGAGCATAGCGGACCTCCACGGTACAGCGGGCTAGCCATCTTGGTGGTGCAACAGCTGCTGCGGCAGGGGCGACCAAGCCTATCGCTTTTCCGGCAGTCCGGGTGGGTGTGCGTGCTGACCAACGGCTACCAGGAGCTCCGGACCAAAGCGGGGAAGGGTTCCAAGGACGGGAGGGCTCTCGCGCGATGGAATGAAGCCATGCAACTCGGTGTGGAGCACGTGAACCAGCCCCTGTGCGTGAGTGTGTTTTCGGACGAGCGGAAGAGTCGCTTGCTCGGGGTCGGGGAGTTCTACCTGCACTCTGGGATGATACGAGACGAGTCGGAGGCGAGCGGCGGCGACGAGGAGGAGGAGGAGGACAGTAGCCAGGAAATGGTGCCCATCACGGTGCCCATTTACTGGTCTCACCTCAATCACCGCTGCCAGTACCGTCCCCCTGATGTATGGACTCTAACACTACTCGCGACGTACTCTGCTTACACGTCGTAGGGTTACAGTCCGGATGAACAGGGAGACGCTACACACGACTGGGTTCCGCAGGTGGTGTGTATCCAGCTCAGCGGGACTCTGCTCGCTGCGTCACTTAGCCGAAGAGTTTCGCTGGGTACTTCTGTTCCTTTTTTTTTTCCCCCTGGTGGATCTGAATCTGACTACATTACCTATAATATTTCTGTCCAGTGAACCATGAACTGCAAATTTCCTAGCCTAGCATTCGTTGAATATTCCAAAGACGATTGCAATTGTGACTGTATCTCTCTCACCTGGGTTCCTTTTCGTGTATTAATTTGCATTCATCTCTAGTTTTTGAATAGATCTTTTACTCAATACACTGGTTTCATTGCTCCGGTCGTTTATCGTCACCCAACAGATGATTCTCACGTACACCACTCTGCCGTTTATCGTCATCATCTTCTCTCTGCTGACTTTCCTCATCTTGAAGAAGATAGATCCCATCAACTTGGAGGACTACAAGGATAAGGTGTACGGCATTCCGCCCGTGGCCGTCTGTTTGACGTGCATCTACCCAATTCTGGTGCTCGTAATGTATGACTTCGTGCTGAAGTGCGGAGTGAAGCCGGCCAAGGTAGGCATTAGGTAGTGTGGATTTCAAAAACGCATTGCCTAGACCTTTATCGGCAGTGCTGCGTGTCTGTTAGCGGACGATTGGGTAGGGTGCTGCCCCTACACAGTGCACATCAAAAACAAGAACAACAACAACAACAACAAAAGAGCGGGCGGAAACAGAGCGCTAATTTGAGGCACCAAACCAGACAATTGCCCTTTTCGTAGTTTTTTTGAACTGCTCGCTTCTCCAAGGAAGTGATAGACAGGAGCTCGTCAGCAGTACCATTCCGCTGCTTTTCAGTACTACTTCAGCCCTCTCAGTCGCTTTTTCGCTCTTTTTTTTCTCTTGACGAGCAATGCAGCCCTAAATATGGTTTTCTTTTCGCCCCCTTTTTCAGTAATTCTTTTTTTTTTTCCCAACTACTGTTCTTCTTCTTTTTATTTTTGTCATATCGTATGATGATGAAATTTTGTAGAGAAAAATGAAAAAATAAAAGAGAAGAATGATAATACTAAACAAAAACTGTTGCGGCAACTTTTATTTTTATTTTATTTACTTTTGATTTTTTTTTTTTTGTTCAGTCTGTCTGTGCTTCAGAGGGGATAGATTAATGAAGCATTTGTCACAGATGTACTAAACAATGGACCTTCTTTTTTTTTTTTCTTTTTGATAATTTGGTGATGTCAGTTCGTCGAAAGAGTCCTCATTGTATTCATGTTCAAGGGCCAAGGAAGTGTTCCGGCGGTTAATCCCGTCCCCTCGGCCCCCCGCCCCCATCACCGAATTTGGTTCCTTGTACTGATTTATCTGAACTGCCTTTCCCTCGTTGCCTGCGGCGGCGTGGCCTGTTTCTTCTCCTGCATTCATTTCCACTACCTTACCCATTGTTTCATCAGCATTTACATGGTCCTTTTCGGGTTTATTGCGGCCGCGACGGACCTCCGACTCGGGTTTGCCGAAAGGGCCTTTGGGTTTGCGTGTTCTTCCAAGGGTCTTGGATCTATTTTTATTTTTGCAGGAACTCTTGGCATTTCGTTTGGAATTAGCAAGTCTGTGGACACGCTCGTTCCATTTGTTAGCGGTGTTGTTTCTGTTCTTGTGGGTGTGGGGAGTTTCTTCGAGGAGTCTCGAGATGTGATCATACTGGAATCCGTTTAGACTCGTAGTAGAACCCGTCTGAATTGACACATTCGCACTTAAAGCCCCCCCCCCCTCCCCCCTCAATTTTCCACTTCTCTCGCGTGGAGTTTACACCTTTATATACGATTAGGAGTTCTTTTGCTGTAACTTTCCCCTCCCTCGAAGAGAAATGATAAAATTTCGAGCATGCATTTTTTTTTTGCGGGTAAATTGTTTTGTGACCCTGACGTCACACGTTTCGTTTCTTTCCCCCCCTTTTTTTTTTGTCTTTTCCACTATGTTCTTTTTTAAACATCACCGGCTTCGCCTAAAAGTATTTATTGGATTGTTCTTTTTTGATCGCTTCATTCTCAGCAGTTTCGAGCCATGTTTGAGGGAAACCCTATCGTGCGCTCCTCAGGAGTAAAGGTAATGGTCTGGGCCAACTGCGCGGTTCTCATCTTCACCGGGTTCTTTGGGTTTATCGGCAACATTTTTAACTTTCTGAACCTGACCTTCCCCGTTCTAGCGGCGTATATACTATTGTTCGGCCTTGTGGCGGCAGCAGTGGAGCTGAACCTTGGCTTTGTCACGAAATCCTTTGGTATTTTAACGGACGGGTTGGGCTCGGCCCTCTACTTCATTTTTGTGGGGACGATTGGAATCGCCTTCCTTTCGAACAGCTGGATTGTGTTCGGCGGCGGCGCTTACTCGTGTGTTGTGGGAGTCGCTTGCATGATCGATCATTTCTCGTGCTCACGGTCTTTTGTCACGCCAACCATTCGGCCTATTTAGAAATTTGTACTTGTCACTAGAGATCACACGCGGCTTCCATGAATTCTATTCCCGCCAACTCAACAATTGTTGGCAGCCCACCAAAGTGCCAAGCCCGATCTCTGATATTCGGAGTGGTTCCTGTAGTTGCATGCTCCATTGCTTTTTTCATCCTTTACCTTTAATCACACACCAAGCATCGATGCACCTTCGACAGAGGCACTATGGGCCAATACTCTCATACCTTTCATTTTGACCGATGAGTATTACTTCCTTTTCATCTTCTTTTTTTCATTTAAAGGCAAAAAGTACAACATACATAAAGGTATTACTTCAACTACCAACTCTTTGCCCATCTTGTTAGGCACCTTGGTACAATGCGTCGCACCTATTCTATTTCAGGATTCGTATCGCCTCGAACATGGTCCTACACACGCTTCCAATTCAAACCCCTTAGCTCTTCCCTGGCGTCCCACTGGCATTCTCATCGACATTATTTCCGTTCTTCAAACTTAATCCAACAAACGTTTCCACCAGCTGCGCCACAGCCGCCACCAGCTGCGCCACGGACCCCACCAGCTGCAGCCCCGGCGGCTCCAAAGCCACCAGCTGCACCACAGCCGCCACCAGCTGCACCACAGCCGCCACCAGCTGCGCCACGGGCCCCACCAGCTGCAGCCCCGGCAGTTTCAAAGCCACCAGCTGCGCCACAGCCGCCACCAGCTGCACCACGGACCCCACCAACTGCACCACAGCCGCCACCAGCTGCACCACCGACCCCACCAGCTGCAGCCCCGGCGGCTCCGAAGCCACCAACTGCACCACGGGCCCCACCAGCTGCGCCACGGACCCCACCAGCTGCAGCCCCGGCGGCTCCGAAGCCACCAACTGCACCACGGGCCCCACCAGCTGCACCACAGCCGCCACCAGCTGCGCCACGGACCCCACCAGCTGCGCCACGGACCCCACCAGCTGCAGCCCCGGCGGCTCCGAAGGCACCAACTGCACCACAGCCTCCACCAGCTGCAGCCCCGGCGGCTCCGAAGGCACCAACTGCACCACAGCCTCCACCAGCTGCGCCACCGGCCCCACGGGCTCCATCAACTGCATCAATGCAACGTCAGTCGTCTGTCTTGTCGAGTAGAGCGTTGAAGAGTGGTGGAAGGTTTCATGACGGCAGGGATAGTAAACATGGTATAGGTGTTGCAGCGGAGTCAAAGAATTATTTTGAAGAGCGAAGTGGTGGAACAGTTAAGACTGTGTCGATTGCGTGTGGTACGGACAATGGCAGTGGGGGACCGTTCTTGGAATGGGAGGGGAAGGGATTTTCAGCACTTTTGGACGAAGTTTCTGTGGCGCAGGAGGACACGGGTGGCCGAACGGAAGGAAATGATGCGACAACGGAAAGTGTCGCCGACGGTGGGGTGGAGGAGGTCAAGGATTACGTGAAATTATGCGTGGACAGCCGCGTAGAAAGTGAAGGATGTACTACAACTGAGGAGGAATGGAGGGAGCGGCGTAATCCAGACGATGTGCTGAACCGCAGTCTTGATGCGCAAGAGATTCCTTCTGAGCTTTCTGAGGATCGCTGCACGAGGGCATTCGAACTCAATAATGTGGCGGAACGACCAATATTGTGTACGGCTGGTAGGTTGCATTTATCTTTCGGTCGATCCAGCGAGCAGAACATGGAACGAAGCAGTACAGTGTCCTTACTTCTGCTGAACGAAGGACCCAGTGCACGTGTGGCATCGCTGTGCTGCATTAACGAAGCCCCAACCCTCGATGTACTGATGGCTGAACTCGAAGAAGGGTTAAACAAGTTCGAGAAGATGTATCGGGAGCGGAATGCGAGTGACGGGATGAAGACGGAGAAGGCATTACTACGATTAACACACATGAATCAAGTGAACTTCTTTGGCATTCAGCACAGCCCCTTGGAGTTACCAGAGAACAGCCACGAACGTCAAGAGTGTCTGAGGAAGAAGGAGCAACTGCTGGAACGGCTTTACCAGCTACAGAGCGAGGGCTGGGTGCGCGTGGAGGCTGCTGTACGCCCAGGTTTACCGGTTACGGATTTTGGTCTGGAGGTGTTTCTTGCATGCGATGAGAGGGGAGTAGGTGATGAAGTGTGGAGGGCCGGCGAAGTACCACCGACGTGGGGGTTTCCATCTCTGCCCTCCGGTCTGTTTCCCAGCTTTTGCACATTGCGGCGCTTAGCCCAGTACTACACCGTTTCTCAATGCCTACTGGAACTGCCGACGCTGCATTGCAGTCGCCCACCCCCGACGCGGGACACTGCTGGCGTCACCGCATCGGACCCCCTCTGGAGACTGCGCGAGAGACTGCTTCGACTGTGGCTTTCCAGAGGTCCGGAGCTGATCCGAGTAGAGGAGCGGTGGAGCTGGGTGACCTCTCAACTGCTGGGAGCTTCCATCCGAGAGATTATGCTGATAGCAGGAAGACAGAACCCAGTGTTGCAGTACTGGTTTCGTCAGACGTTGCACTGGTTTCAGTATCGTTATCGCATGCACCCGACGACTGGGCACGACGCTGACGGGGTACCGGAGTGCTCGTCGCACTTGTCTGGCTTTCTTCAAAGTGTTCGCTCCATGCGAACACAACAACAGTGCTGGTGCCGCACGCAGGCGCTGACTGGCCATGCTGAGGCCGGGGCACGTTCCACCCGAAGCCCTCTTGCTCGACGGTTTATCACGCTGGACAGCAAGGCAGATTGGACTACCAGCTGGGACGCCACTGCTCTGCCGCCTGGATCCGAATCGGACGAAGCCATTCTCGTGATGGACTGCTGTGCCACCGGCTCTCAAAAGGGGCTTCACATTCACACCAGCGCCGCAGAGTTTTCGCTGCGTGCTCTTACACCTGCACCAGCAGAACATGGGATTGTACTTGGCCCGCTGTGTCTCGTACAGCACCTGCTCCCGTGCTTCGCCGTCGTCTCCCTTGTCAATCCTCTTCCGCACTTCCCTTTATGTAACGGTGCGATCGTCCATCAGGTGCGGGTTTTCGCGACGGAGGAGCGGTGGAACATCCGGACGGCGGTGCCGGATCATCTTCTGTGCACACTGGATCACTGGCAGCAGTCCGCTGCCCCCCAGTGTCCATTGCTTATCCCTGTCTCTAGTCCTGTGGCGGAACGTCTCCTGGTGGCTCTGTGGCAGGCAGCGTTCGAGCTGCTCTCCTCCAGCCTGCAATGCAGCCCGGAGCGGGTGGAGCATGCGTGCACCGACATCCTCGGACTGCGGGCGGGCCCCTTCGCGTTAGTAGACTTGTACGGTGTGGACGGGGCCCTGACGATTCTCCACCAAACGGAGGCAGAGGCCATTCCGTGCGCACCCTCCATAGGGGGGTTGTCGTCCACCCCGCCGGCGCACTGCGACGTGCTGCGGCGCACTCTTCAGCGACTCAGCGGCACCAGCGACTCGGATTCGCTCTTGTGTGACTGGGGAGGTAACGGCTCTCTGGTAGCGGCTCCCGTGAAGCCGGCAGTGCTGCCGCGCCTTTCCTTACCGCCGCTCACGGCACACGAAGTCGCAGCGCATCTTGTGGCTGGGCTTGCCAACACCGCTGCTGCCATCATCGCGGACGGCCACGTGGATTCCGCCGCAGCACTGAACGTTATTTCGGTTGCAGCGCTGGGACTGCGGGAGACCACTGGGGGCCTCCTTCCGCTGTTGGAGACGTGGCGGGCAACTGGCGAGGTCGGTGCCACGCGGTACTGGCACTCACCACATCCCCTACTGGAAGCCATGACCAAGACGGATATGCCACTGAACACGTGGGTCGAACAGTTCTTACAATCTAAACGGCAGGACAAGGGCAGGGATGTGGATTAGGGCTGCTTTCCTCTTTTTTTCGCTCCCCCCTTTTTAAGGACACTAGACTGGTAACCTTAGATAATGAAGTCTACCAAGAAAGAAACCACTATTTTCTCTGTGCACTGTTGCACCTTCGGCTTTTTCTCTCTTGTTGGAGTCCCCTTTCGTGAAGCCGACATCTTTTCCCCCCTCTTCTCTGATGACTTTCTTTTCATAAAGACAACAAGTATAAATAACACTTTTAGTAAGCTGAGCTGTCCAAAGCCAAAGACATTAACGGACATCCCTCCACTGCCATCTTAACAACAATTTTTAAACCTTTACTAAGTTTCAGTATCCACCCAAAGTGCTTGAGGGAGAACTCTTCTCTTGCTATTCATTGAGGTGTTTGGACGTCGAACCCGCTGAGCTTCAGGCGGTCTAGCACTCTCGACGGAACGAGAAGGTAATGGAGTCCAAGCCCCAGGGCACTACACGGGAGGAGTACCCTTCCTCCCGTCTTATTGCTCAACGCTACCCCAGTCTGCGTCGAGAGGTCATCGAGTGCTTCGCTGTTCCTAAAGGCGTGCAGGATGGGCTCGCCCACTTCGGCGTGGACGTGGCACCGTACGACTACATCTCCAGTGGTATGGACGACTCCATTCGGAGTTTCTGCAGCTCCATCCTCATCCCGTTTCAGGTGTTTAACGGAATTCGGCGGAGCAAAGGCAAAGTGGAGCTCACACCCACGCAGAAGGAGAACGTCTATAAGTCCTTCGACAAGCTGGTGGAGGGCGATGGCACGACGGAATGCAAGGAAATTTCCAATCCACTCCCGTTCGTGAGCGCCATTTTTCACCAGCGTTGCCCGGAACTACAGCGCGGCACGTCAACGTCGTCCGATGGGGCGACGTATTTGATGCTTTCTGTTATCACTGGCGACACAGAGCTGTGCCGTCGCTGCCTCAACGCGGGGGCAAACCCGAATAATATGTCGTTTCTGCGGGAGGAAGCGGAGGGGTCTGACATGTTTCACGGCTACAGCCCGATGTTCATGGCGGTGCTCGCGGAACAAATTGAGATTTTGGAGGTGCTCAGCGCAGCGGGTGGCAGCATTCACGTGTATGACCGCTGGGGCCGCACTCCACTGCACGCTGCTGTGGCGATTAACAGCGAGGAAGTGGTGCTGTGGCTACTGGAGAAGGGTGCGCCGCGCTACGTCGGGGACTGCCTCAACATTCTTCCGGCGGAAAGTGCGGAGGTCGACTATTTCCCTGAAATCGCAATGCCGAATCCTGCGCTCTTTGGGTTTCCGAAGAAACCGTCCATCAAGTACTTCGCTAAGCTGATTGAGGGCGCCAAGATGCCCAGGTCTAACAACGCACCGTTGAGTGCCACGTTGGACGAGGAGAACATTGAGCGCTGCCACTGCATCTCGGAGCGGCCGAAGGGCTTCTGTGGGTGCGTGGATGACATGTTTTACCGGTGGTCGATGGATCGCCTGGCGGCTATGTGGAGTCCGGGTGTGGATTTCTTTGCGCTGGCCAAGAGGCCAGTGAAAGATATGTGATGTGAAACCCTCCGGATGTCGGTGCGGACGATTTATATGATTATTATTGTGACTAATTCAATTCAATGAGAGTGACACAACACGACGTAGGCCATCCTTCCCATTTCATGCCTGGAAGTTCCAACCTATCCTGATGTTCGGTCTTTGCTATGGTAATGAGGGTAAAGCATGCAATATCAATGTTTTTTTTTCTCCTTTTCGCTGGAATACCGCAATAAAGTTGAGAGTTGCGAACTAGGGCTATTTTTTTTTTTTTGTAATTCTTTTTTGTTTCAAAGTGGGTTTTGACGATTTATTTTCTCTAAGCCGTGATGTACTCCTCGCCATCGAAAGGTGAGGGTATTCCTTCTCTCCCGAAGATTGACGACGACACGCGGGACTCCGAGATTCGGACGCCAGTGAGCTACGACGGTGATGAGGAAAACGACGTGGAACCGCCGATTGAGCACAAGATGGGGATCTACACCGCCTTTTCTTCCTACTTCACCCTGACGCTTCTGACAACGCTGTCCAACATCCGAGAGGGGTACCGTCAGCTCTTTCCGAAGAAATCCGTGCTCAAGCGCCAGGGATACGCCCCCCTCATCACCTCCTTCGACGATTTGTGGCAGCGCCGGTTTTACCGCCGTATCCGTGATTTATGGAACCGACCGATCGACTCCCGGCCCTCGCGCATTATCGGGGTCATGGAGCGGGTCTCGCACGACTGCAATCTCACGTTCCAGCTCACCAACAAGATCATTCCGGCGATCAATCTCGGCTCGTACAACTACCTCGGCTTCGCAGAGGACACCCCTTCCATCACTTATGATGTGCTTGACAGCATCGATGACTTCGGCATTGCCAGCTGCAGCGCTCCGCTCGAGGCTGGCCAGCACCGCCCCGTGACGACGCTGGAGAAGGAGTTCGCTGCCTACCTCCGCAAGGAGGACGCCATCATCTGTGGGATGGGTTTCGGCACGAACTTCCGTGGTATCCCAAGTCTATTCGGCAAGGGCTCTCTGGCTGTGTCAGACTCCATCAACCACTCCTCGCTCGTCAATGGTGTCCGGTCCTCGGGGGCCAGCGTTCGGGTGTGGCAGCACGGCCGGTATGACGAGCTTGAGACGATCCTTCAGGAGGCAATCATCCTTGGGCAGAACCCCAAGGGCCCCTATGTCCCGTTTGCCCGCATTGTGATTGTGGTGGAGGGCGTGTACAGCATGGAGGGTGAGATCATTGATCTGAAGCGCATTGTAGGCATCAAGAAGCGGTACAGGTGCCTCCTCTTTGTGGACGAGGCGCACTCGATCGGTGCGCTCGGTCGTACCGGTCGCGGTGTGTGCGAGCACTGTGGCGTCGACCCCAAAGAGGTGGATGTGCTTATGGGGACCTTCACCAAGAGTTTTGGCTCCATCGGCGGCTACATCGCCTCGGACAAGCGAGTGATCGACTGGCTTCGCACCCACAGCACCATTTCCTTGCACTGTGACAGCCTCGCCGCGCCATGCTCTCAGCAGATCGTGTCGGTGCTTCACGTGCTGCTGGGGAAGAACGGCAACGACCTCGGGAAGCGACGTCTGCAGCAGCTGCGGGAGAACTGTCGTTTCTTCCGCCAAGGTCTCATTGACCTCGACCTGGTCGTCATGGGTGACGACGCCAGCCCTGTGGTTCCCGTCATGGTGTACAACCTCGGTTTGCTCGCTCCACTCTCTCGCCGATGCCTCGAGCGCGGCGTCGCCATCGTCGTGGTGGGGTACCCCGCTACCCCGCTGCTGATGAGCCGCATCCGGTTCTGTGTCTCGGCGTGTCATACCCGCGAGGACCTGCAGTACGTTCTTGATGTGATGCGGGAGGTGACGGAGGACTTCGACATCGCCTTCAACAAGGGCTTCAAGAAGCGGATGCTGGCGCATATTCGGTCCCTCTCGCAGCTCAGCATGGGCTCACAGGCGTCCCAGCGTTCACTACCTGGCGTGTAGGTGGTAAAAGTAGAAATTCACTCACATCTTGATTCGATTGGAAAGTAAAAAAACAACAACAACAGGGTTCAAGGGATCGAGCTCGCTTGCTCTGTGCACCCCTTAATTGGAGTGAGTGGTAAAACGGACGAGGATCGCCGTGCCTCTGCTTCTTTTCTCGCTTACTGGCTTTCGCCATGACTCGTACCATGACGTGCGTGCTCGCCACTTAACACTTACCAGCGTTTGAGAGCCAATAAAAGAGCTGGGAACGGAAGGAGAATCCAGATATCGATATTTTTGTTTTGCTCGTTTGTAAAACTGTTATACAAACACATGAATGTCGTCATTAACGTATATCAGTTTTACATGATGGATGGACTTCCTCATTGATCCAGTCGGTGTGCTGTGACGGCGAAAACTCTTCAAAGTGGTGAGATAAATTATTGAAGAACCAATGGAACATAATAGTGAAGAAGATACAATGACACCGTGTAGGAAATTGCCTCCCCTGTACATTTCTGCGGCAATAAATCACGTTCTACCTGTAGCACTGAGGATGAATAGAAAAAATATGTGCTACAATGAGAACCCTTCCTTTTATTCAGTTTTTCTGTTCTATTATTTTTCCTATTTTCTTTTCTATCTTGCTTACATTAACTGACCTGAGACTCAAAGGAGCTTGGAAATTCGAACCTTCCAGAAAACATGAAGAATGCTTTAAACGACAGACAGCTCCACCAAAAAGTGCTTGACGATAGTTTCCTGCTTTCCTGTGCGTGAATGTCTCAGACTGCGAACCCGCGACATCGGTACGGCTTGTCATGACTCCGCTGCTTTGATTTTCTTCTGACGTCGTTTTTTTTTTTTTAAAGTTTCTTCGTTATATTTTTGCAGTAGTGTGTTTCTCGGTGCGTTCTAGAATCGTTGTGTGGATGAATTCTGTGCCCATATCCTACGCTGTGGCCGGCGCGGCCTGTGTGGTCGGTCTCGTCTGCGCGACTGCGCTCTTTGCTCAGCATCGTGTTCCACGCTGGGAGATGCAGACGACCACGGCGCTCATCACCGGCGGCAGCACCGGGATCGGTCTGGAGACGGCGAAGGCGCTCGTGCGGCGCAGGGCTCGTCACGTTGTCATTGCCGCGAGGCGCGAGGAGGTTCTTCAACAGTCCGTCAGGGAGCTGGAGGAGACGCGACGCACAGCAGGGTCGCCGACGGAGGTGCACTACGTGGTGATGGACGTGTGCGACGAGGACTCGGTGCGACGCAGTGCGGCAGCGGCCAAACGTCTGTGCGGCGGGGAGCCCATCTCCCTTCTCATTTGTTGCGCCGGCTTCGCGACGCCAGTTCGATTTCTTGACAGCTCCATTCGCGATGCGGAGTTGATAATGCAGACCAACTACTTTGGGTGCCTGCGCCTGATGTGGGCGGTGATGCCGGACATGGTGGCGCAGCGCCGGGGGCGTGTGGTGCTCACCAGCAGTCTCGCGGCTCTGGCTCCCATCGCGGGCTACACGCTCTATTCCGGCACCAAGGCGGGGCTTCGGGCATTGGCGCACTGTGTGGATATGGAGAACAGCTGCTTCGGAGTGCGGGTGCAGGTGGTGAGCCCGCCCGATGTGGAGACACCAGGGTTAGCCACGGAGAACGAAGTGAAGAGCCCCGAGTGCCGCGCCATCTCCGAGTTTGGTGGGTCGAAGCCGTTCCAGGCAGGGGCGATGGCAGAGGCAGTGATGCAGGGCATTGAGCAGTACCGCTTTGACATTACCCTAGGCTTGGACGGCGCAGTGCTTCAACACGCCTGTGCGGGTATAGAGCCCTCCACGAGTGTGCTGGGACTGTTGCTGGAAGTGGCTTGTGGGGGTCTCCTACGTCTTATTCTCGCCGTGTATGCCAAGCTGCATTACAATATTGTCTATCGGGTGAGAGTAGCGGATGAGGGAAAGAAGGAAAGCGCAAATCCAAATAAGAAACAACAGTAAACAGTGCAACGTCAAGACAAGTACTTACACCCAAAAACACGATCAAAAAAAGAAAAAGAAATTAATGAGCTCCAACTACACTAAATCAGCTTCGGAAGTGCTCTGGAGTTATAGTTTCAGTCTCTACGACACGTTCTGCCTCTGTTGTCTTCAAATTCTTATCGTCTTGGGCTCCACATTTTTTTTACTGTCTAGAGCAGTCGAACACCAGCATTCGTTGAGACACAAACCGGTGTGACCTCTGAAAGCTCGTTCGCATGGCATCCGGCGCTGCGAAGCTCTTACAGGTGGGCACTGGTGTGCTGGCGTCTGTCGCGGCTGTAGGGTACTGCTGTGGCGGCACGGCAGGTCCCTCTCCCCGAGAGCCGGTGCGCACCGAGGAGTGCAGCCGCCGGCCGTGCAGTACCCTCTGCGGTTGGGATGTTGTGGTGCGGAACACGTACTACAAGGTGTCTCCGCCATTAACGGAGAGTTCAGGCTGGCGATGGTTTCAGCGACTCTTCGCAGATCACTGGCGCGAACCGCCTGCCGTGCCGTCCTGCACTCGGCGGGTAGTGGCCGATACGAAAGCTGAAGCCAGCGTGCCTGTGCTGCTGGCGAGCGACACCTGGCCAACGGGAACGGAGAAGTTCAGCGCACTGGTGCTCGAGCCGAGCCGGAGCTCGTCGGAACGACCTCTGCTGCAGCAGTGGAGCGACGCCGCTACTGACCAGACCGTCGTGCGCTGCGATCCGCTCTGCCGGGACACGAAGCGGAACTGCCAGCAGACGGGCACGACGCTCGAGGCCCCCTACCTGCAGACGATGATGTCCGCGCTGGCGTGGCTGCCTCCTCGCCCGCCACCGCTGCACGTGGCGGTGCTCGGTGCCGGTGGTGGCGCGCTGCCGTGCTTCTTGCAACGATATTTCGGGAGGGTTATGGAGCGGATGGTGCTGGTGGACGTGGAGCCGGCGTGCTTCGAGGCTGCCGTGTCGGATCTGGGTCTGGGCGAAGTGCTGGGGCTGCAGTCTGACGGTGACGCGGCGCTGCTGTTCGCCATGGACGCTGCGGCGTTTCTTCGTCAGTGGCGCTCACGACGTGGCGGAGTGCGTGCGACACCGCTTTATGACGATCCACTGGCCAGAGTTCACTCCTCTCTTCCTCCGTCGTTGGTGCACCGGAACCCGTTTGACCTTCTCTTTGTAGATCTCTTCACAGGGAGTTCGCTCAGCCCCAGTGTGATGCAGCGGGACTTTGTGGAGCTCTGCCGCTCTAACCTGTCGTCCCACGGCGTAGCGGCCTTCAATCTACCTCAGCGCTCCAATGAGTTTGAGCAGGTAGTGGCCAGTGTGTTTGGAGCGGCGGCCGTCTTCCAAATACCGGTATCATGTACTGCTAATTGCGTAGTGGTCGCGTGCAACGGCCGCACCAGTGCGGTGTCCCACAGACTGCTGTGGCATCGCGCCAGCGAGTTAGGTCGGCAGTTCCAACTTCCCTTTGCTTTAGAGAAGCAGTTCCCTCCTTCATGGAAGTACTGGTAAAGCGAAGAAAAAAATAGTTTAAAAGGATTAGCAGATAATGCCATTTTTTATTTTTGTAGTGTTCTTCATGATGTTCATTACTGTTTCTGTGATTCGCATGATGAGGATGTTGTATTATCTGTTTCCCAATTCCATTCCATGACAGTGTATCGCACTGAAGTGATTTATAAAGTGATTTCTTTACCCCCCTCCATGTCCGTAGCCATGACGCTGGCTGCCGGACAGTCTTGTGCTCGCACCCTGTTGTTTGAGAGTCTGCACATCCAACAGTTCACTGGCGCCGTACCCCATGTAATGCTCGTCGTGGACGCGGTGCCCGGCGTGCTGCAGAAGGTGCTCCTCGAGGGCTACCGCCGCGTGATGGACGAATGGAACGGCTGCGGAGCGCCGGCACCGTCAAGCGCCACACTTCTTCTTCCGCTGTCGCTGCCGACGCCTGTGCCGTTTGGTGGTGCCGGGCTGCTTCAGCCACCGTCCGCCCGCGTCTCGTATTCCATCGCGCCGTTTGCAGCGTCGGAGTTTATGGGCGACATGCAACTTCTGCAGCGATTTCTTCGGCTGTGCGGCCCGTCCGAAGGGTGTGGAGGGGAAGGCGAGGCGGCGTTCGAAGCGGCTTTTCACGCTGTCTCCAAGTACCTGCAGCCGCTGCATCAGCCGCCGGTAGACGCTAAAGCCTTCTGTCGCGCGCTGCGTGCCGGCCCGGCTCGGGAGTTGCTCGTTTTCGTCTTAATGCAGCGCAGCGCGTTCCAGAATGAGCTGCAGCAGTACCGCCTGCGCCTCAGCCTCTTCGACCGCGGCATGCGGGTGGTGGAGCACTGCCACCTCGAGAGCATGAGCGAGGCGTCGGACAAGCGGGCGGCGGCAGGGGATGAGGCCGGCGCGCTTTCGGAGGACCAGGTGTACTCCTACTGCCGCTCCTGCGCGTTCTCGCCAGCCGTGGCAGAGCCCTTTGCCGGCGCCATTGCCGAGGCCATCGACTTCAACGCGTGGCGTCGTGAAGGCGGTGAGACTCCTGCGGCAGACGATCCGCCCCCCGCGCTGGCGGCAGCGCTGCAGAAACCTGAAATCTGGGAGGCCTTCGATCCGGATATGCTGGCGTACGGGACGGTGCCGGGCAGTCGGCTCATTGCCACGGGCTCTTCACTGCTGCCTGACCAGTTTGCAGCGCACGTGGCGAAGCCCGTGGTGGGGGTCGGCGCGCCGCTGCAGATTGTGTGCCGTGATGCCGCCAAGGTGATTACTTACAGTGGTGGGATGGAGGACTGCCTCGCTAACACCGGCTTCTACGCCGCGGCGCTGGAGCCGTCCCGGAACGAGGTCGCCGCCCACCGCCAGCGGTTCCCGCTCGAGAAGGACACTGCGGAGGAGGCGCTGAAGCCGGTGGAGGAGGTGCGGGGCCGAATGAAGAAGAAGGAGTACATCGCCATGTGCCGCAAGACGGGTCAGAAGCCGAATCCAAAACGGGAGAGTGATCACGAGGAGGAGGGGATGGCGCGGCTGGGCGGTCCCGAGGTGGGCTCGAGGATCGCGAGCAGCATCGGCGGGACGTTTCCTATCGGCGAGGTCATCAGCGAGTCCTTCGATCTCTCGAAGCTGAACGGCAGGTGCGACGTCTTCGCCTATCCCGACACCCACAAGAACATCGCCTTTTCCAAGCCTCAACCATTCGAGATGACCATCGACGGCGGCCGGGTCGTCAAGGTGAGCGACAGTGCACCGAGCGACTTCGTGGATCTCTGGACGCTGGTAAAGCAGACGGAGGGGGAGTGCTACGTGCGCGAGCTCGGCATCGGGCTCAACCCCTACGTGGGCAAGCGGCACATCCTCGCCGACGTGACTTCCTTCGAGCGCCAGTGGGGCATCCACTTCAGCCTCGGACTGCGTCATCCGCTCTTCGTTAAACAGAACCAAAAGCGCAACGCGAATGGGACGGTGGTGGAGGCGGTGGCGATCGACGGGCCCGTCGTGAAGCGGAAGACCGGCAAGTTCCACATCGACGTTTTCGTGGATGCTGCCCAGCTCATCTGTGGAAAGTTTTCCATGGACTTCACCGTCCCCATCCGCGTTCCGTAAAGCAAAAAACCACAAAAGGGATAACGATCGTTTGCGAATCCCCACCGAACAAAGAGCCACACCAGCTCGTTGTGACGGTGCGTTACCGTTGTTGATCTCTGATTTATCTGCACTCTTCTGTTTTGTCTATACGGTTTTGCAGTTTTGAACCAGGAAAGGAGAATAAAAAAAATATCGACGGTTTTCTATTCCTGTTGTGACTTTACATATATATTTATGGAAAGTATTTTGTCTGAACTTCGAGCTGCTCAACAGGTACTAAATAAAACATAATAAGAAGAATATCCATACCAAAAAAAATAAATCATTTTAACGTATGATCACTATAGCATACGCCGATCGATAAGAGTGGATGTAGGGCTGCACTTTTCTTTTTTCTGTCCACCGTTTTCTTTCTCTTCTTTTTTTTTCTCCTCATTTGCTTCTTTACGAGAAACGTACGTTCGTTGACGTCTATCTTTCTTCCACGTGGCGTGAGATTCACTTGCTTTCCACCTTCGCTCTGACAACAGACTTCGTGCCACTCGACACGTCTCACTCTTACCTCCACTAGACATTCCTCTCGCTCCCAGCCATCATGTCTGACGACTGGAAGTCTAAGCTGCAGATCCCCAAGAAGGACACTCGGAAGAAAACAGAGGATGTGGAGTCTCGCCGCAACGTCAACTTTGAGGACTACGGCCTGCGCCGCGAGCTGCAGATGGGCATCTACGAGAAGGGTTTTGAGAAGCCGAGTCCTGTGCAGGAGGAGGCCATCCCAGTGGTCCTCCAAGGCAAGGACGTGCTAGCCCGCGCCAAGAACGGAACCGGCAAGACCGCCTCCTTCGTGATCCCAGTGCTGGAGAAAGTCGACACCCGAGACGACCACGTTCAGGCGCTGCTGATGGTCCCTACTCGTGAACTGGCTCTTCAGACAGCACAGGTAACGAAGGAGTTAGGCAAGCACATTCAGGGTCTGGAGGTGATGGTCACCACAGGCGGCACGACGCTCCGGGACGATATTCTGCGTCTGAACAAGGTGGTACACATCCTTGTGGCGACCCCTGGCCGTGTGCTCGATCTGGCCAGTAAGAAGGTCGCGAAGCTAGACAACTGCCACATTATCGTGCTGGACGAGGCGGACAAGCTCCTCTCCCCCGAGTTTACGCGCATTATCGAAGATATATATAAGCACCTCCCCCCGCGCCACCAGTCGTTGCTCTTCTCAGCGACCTTCCCCGTCACAGTGAAGGAATTTGCGACGAAGCACCTGCACGACGCATACGAGATCAACCTTATGGATGAGCTCACCCTTAAGGGCGTCACGCAGTACTACGCCTTCGTGGAGGAGCGCCAGAAGATCCACTGCCTCAACACCCTCTTCAACAAGCTGCAGATCAATCAATCCATTATTTTCTGCAATAGCGTCAACCGAGTGGAGCTGCTGGCGAAGAAGATCACCCAGCTGGGGTACAGCTGTTTCTACATCCACGCACGAATGCAGCAGCAGCACCGCAACCGTGTGTTCCACGACTTCCGTGAGGGCCAATGCCGCAACTTGGTGTGCTCGGATCTGATTACTCGCGGTATCGACATTCAGGCAGTGAACGTGGTCATTAACTTTGACTTCCCGAAATTTGCCGAGACGTATCTGCACCGCATCGGCCGCTCTGGCCGCTTCGGACATCTCGGTCTGGCCATCAACTTCGTCACGTACGATGATCGCTACAACGTCTACCGCATCGAGGAGGAGCTGGACACGGAGATCAAGCCGATCCCCGCCGAGATCGACCCGGACCTCTACGCCGCTTAAGTACACCCGCGGACTAAGCACCGTTTCCTTGGCCAGGGGACCACACACACACACGTGACGTGGGATTGATTTGCTTTTTTCAAACTTCTCAAAAAAAAATAAATAAAAAAAAATACATAAAATGAAAACTTAAGGAATACAACAATACAACACTATTCAACCCCGAGAAGTGCTCCACTCGTAACCCGTTTATTCTAAAGGAAGTCTTTTTCGGTTCTGAAAGACAAAATAGCAAAAAAAAAAAAGAAAAAAAAAAGAAAAAAAAAACATTCTGAAAAAGAAGATCATTAATAAGAGAATTTTGTATTTATTTTTTTTCTGACGATTCTTGTGTCGATCACACGCGGATTTAAACTAGAGAACACTTGAACAGAGAGAGATGCCATTCTTGTCGTGTAGGAAGCGGGTCCGGGTTCGCCTACAGACTTCACAGAACTCACTCGCTCGAGGACACGAAGATGACCACAAAGGAAAAAAAAAAAAAGAAAGAGATGAAGATGAGAAAAAACAAAACAACGAAACAACAACTTCTGAGAATCTACGGTGCTTGCTCTTCTACGGCAAGTAGGGTGTATAACATCACAGAAGTGAACAGTATGCTACTTGGTGTTCTAAAAAAAGGTTTTCCCGTTTTTCATTAAAGGACACTGTTTAGGAATGCTTTCATTTACTGGTTCAATGCGACTTACTTCCCTCGTATTCCCATTTCCTCATCTCACAGAGCCTAACCCTGTTTTCATGATATTTATCGTCGCACATACAACGATACACTGTTGCTTGTGTGTACTACTTACTCTGCCCCCTTCCATTTCTTTATCGGAATCCTTTGCCCAGCCCCCCTTTCTTTCGTGCGAAGTCGATTGAACGTCCTTTCCACTAAAAACACGGATGTTTCACAAACTAATTTTATTTTTCGTTTTAAATTATTTCCTTTTTTGACAAGTTTTTTCCCTTTATTTTTAAGCGGTTATGGTTTCTCTTGTTTGTTTGCGGAAGTCGTCTCCCCTTCCACCTCGTGTTTCCATCGTCTCCTCGACTGCCGCCTGGTCGCTAAACGAAACAGCGTGACGCATGCCATCCGCAAAGAAGAGCACTATGGCGGCTTCCCGCTCAGTTCTCACAGAGGGCTGAGCGGTTGTGCCGTCCACGACGACACTATTACAAACAACACACAAAGAAAGAAACAAACCAAAAGAAAAAAAAAAACAAGCAACAACAACAACCCACTGTCGCGCCCCCCGCACTTTTTTATAGCCTTACATCACTAAAGAAAAAGAAGAAGAAAAAAACCCGATGAAACAAGATCTTTCTTTGACGAAGGGAGAGTGTAGAAGTGGTGTGTATGGAACTTTTTTAAATTTATTTTGATTACTTTGTTTTGGATGGAGTTGCACCAATTGTACAGGAGCGGCGCCCGTCCTCTACTCGGTCTGTGAACGGCTGTGTGGGGACGGTAGCATAGCGAAACGGATATAAGACATGACCGCTATACCTCTGTTCTCTCTCTCTCTCTCGTCACTGTCTGGACCTCCTGGAGCATTCCGGGGGCCGGTCAAGATGTTTTCTCTTTTTGAATTTATTTGTTTATTTTATTTATTTTTATATTTTATCTTTTGATGGATTTTGCTCCTGTTTTCGGTACATCTTACTCCCAGCTGTAGATAGCGTCCCCGTGAGGAGATGTTATCCATCTGCGCTAATATTCTCCTTCTTGGCTCTTCAGACCACCATTGAAAGAGTAGCGAACAGCGTGGAGGCTGATCGAAACGCAAGTTGGACGATGTCAGGGGCTCCCCCGCCGTGCTCTTCGTTATTCTTCGAGGCACCGCGTAGGATCACCTCCTCATCGCTCTCTTCCGAGAGCAACATACCCACCGGCGGAGACGCACAAACGCCTAAAGGGGTTCTCGGCGCCTTATTGATACGGCGTCGATTTATTATTTTTTTTACAAAGGGGGGCACAAGGATGTGTCACGAAATTATTGGGCATTTACTACACCACGAAGAATCCAGTGAATGGGGTCAACAGAGCGGATAGACCACTAAAAAGAATGAAAGAGAAATACTCAACACTACAGTTGACATACACACACCACCAAAGAAGTAGGAGAAGAAAAAGCAATAACGTGCAAGAACCCCACAGAAGTTGTAAACGAAACGAATTTTTTTCCTTTTCAGCTCCTCTTTTCCCCTTTCTTCTTGAATTGAGCCTGGGAACTTTATCTGTGTCTTAATTATTATCTTCCCATTTTCCTTTTCTTTTTTTAAAATTGAGTGTTTGACACAAAAATAATTTCTTAAAATATATAATAAAAGTAACAAAACCGAGAGCCATCATGAACTGTGACATTCAATAATAAAAAATTCATTACTGTTAAGGTGGAGTGAATTGTCTTTTCTCGTCTTTACTCATCGCCTCATTTCTCTCGTCCATGCTACTTGTTGGCTTTTTCCTAAATGATAGATAGTCGCATTAGGTGTTATCGCGCACTACACAGGGTAATAACACGGTGCTGTTGTGTTTCCTTTTCCGTGTGTAAACTATGATGACAGACACCACGAACGTGTCTCGGCTGAGCCGAGGCAAAGTCACTCGTGAGGAGGCGGAGGAGCACAGCGCGCCCCCACTCCCTGCTGGCATTACCGAAATCACCCTCTACGAGCTGGAGGAGCTGCGTTCCCGCTGGTCGCTCGCCGCCACCGACCCGCGTCGCCGGCCGCACGACCTGCAGCCGGGCGAGACCGCCATGTTCCTCTTCCAGACAGATTCGGAGCGGCTCCCGACGGACGACCTTGCAGCGCTGCTGACGCTGGTCCACATGAGGATATTCCTCTTGACCACAGGGGTGGAGCGTCGCGCATTCCTGCGCCGCCGCGTCGAGCTCGTGTCCTCCAACAACTCGATGGAGCTTCAACCTGAGGCGGAGCTGGGGTTGTTTCCCCTGCCCGGCGCCCCCGCTGCGACCTCGTCGGGCCACACGCTCGCCCGCTCCACGCAGGATACGCTGCAGGATGTGTTCTTGCTCTCCGTGTTCCAGGAGATCTTCTCCAAGACCACCTTTCAGAACTTCTTCACACCGCCGACGATGTTGCTCTGGCGCTGCGGCGGCGCACCCGCCTCGCATTACTCGCGGCAGTACTACTACGAGCCCGATCTTCCGCCGTCTGTGCTGCGTCCCGAGTTGCAGGAGCGTTGCCTCGCGTACGGGGCGGTGCTCGCCCTGAAGACCCTCAACTCGAATGCCCTCATCCCGTGCTACGCCGCCTTCCCGCCTGTGTACACCCCGCAGCACCTCCACGCCATGACGTCCCAGCCGGACAAAGACCCAGAGGGCTTCACGCTGTTGATGTTCGGTGCCTCCGACTGCCCGCCGTGCCGCCGCGTACTGAAGAATGCGAAGACCCTCTGGGACGCGCTACCTGCCAACACAACTCTGTACAAGGCGGATTGGTACCTCGCGAAGGAGGCGCGGGATGTCGTGCAGGTCGACGTCATCCCGTACTTTGTACTGCTGAAGAATAGCGAGATTCTTCGACAGCCCAATCCGGCCGCACACGACGACCCCAGTGCAACTGCGGCCGAACGCTGGACACCGGTGGCCACTCTGCAAAACTCGGACGTGAATAATGTGGTGTGCTTTATTCACCAGCATACAGTCAAACTGAGTTTTGATGAGGATTTCTGATGTTCCCCTAAATACAAATGATGGTTGTTGCAGAATATACAGTATCCACGTTTTTTTTAAAATTTTTATCTACACCTATTATTTTATTATTGTTATGCTGTTGTTGAAGTGACGGAAGGAAAGCCTACACCTCCAGAATGAAGTGAGGTGGTTGGCGACGCCTTTCATTCATTCTACTGGTGAGGCGCAGCTTTCCGTTTCACATGCTTTAACAACTCTAGACTTTCTACTCACACCACCGTTGTGATCATTAAAACCAGATAGAAAAGAAATATATCTTTGTATATACACATATATATTTCCAACCATAATATATATTTCTGATGGATTCAGACACGCTGGATTTCTTCTCCGTTTCGTGATGTCTTTCTCTGTTAGAGAGCGAGTGGTACCCCACCGCTGAGAGGACAACGACATTGTATGCTGTGCCAAGTCGTGGAGAACTTCCTTTGTTAAAAGATTAGATAAAATGACATCACTTTAATTTATTGGATCTTGGATAGACAAATTTTTCTTTCTCGTTTTGTAGTACTCTAACGTTTCTTTGCATTCTTCCTGCTCTTTAAAAGGTGCACTCGGCGATCTCTGGTCTCCCTTCTTTTCGTCTTTTCTTTTCTGTTAAGTGGGTGCAGCGCGTCAGTGACGGCCCGCTGCGTGCAGCTCTTTCAAACTTAATTTTGTGAGTGACAGAGAAAAGATTTTCCTTTTGTACTCATTGAACCGAATGATACAATTGCTATACTAAACACTAATCAATTCATCTAGGACAGCATACCCTCGTGCTAGCTTTACAGAGAACCGTAGAAACAACAACACGAAAGAGCAATCTTGTTAACCTTCTTTTTCTTTCATTAGATAGAGGGTTGGTGGAAGGGCTCATGCAGCGACCGACACCGAATCCCGTCGATGCAGCCGGGGGCCGCCGCAGTTCCTCCATCTCTCGTCTCTTCTCGCGTGACGTCGCACCGGCGAGGGGCTACAACACCTTCAGCCGCCACCGTCCGGCGGACTACGCCGAGACAACAAAGCCCTTCTTCACGCACTCCGTCCCGACGCAGGTCGTTGCGCGCCGCTCCCCAAACTCCGCGGAAGACATCCCGCGGCCGGTCGAGTTCTCTGTGTGCGACTGCCGCTACCAGGAAGAATTCATCGGCTCTAACCTGTTCGAACTTCCCGTGCTTCGGGGCTGTCGGGTCGAGGAGCCGCCGAAGGGGTCCTCCGTCGACCACTCGAAGCCCTGCAGCGGCTCTGGGGCCACGAGCCTCCCCGTCATTGTGGAGCGGCGGCCGCTCACCAACGCGCTGACGGCGATGGGCCGCACCACAGTCGATTTCCGTCGCGCAGTGGAGAAGAGCATTCCGCCCTTTCCGTTTCAGCAGCACCTCAGCGCAGAGGCACGTGAGGAGGTGAAGGAGTACCTCCGCGTGTGCCACGCGGCGCACCTCTTCAGTTACCTTAGCAAAGACATCCTCCGGGATCGCCCAGCAGAGCCCGTCGACTACATTATAGAGTGGCTGAAGAAGCGCCGCGGGCTGTATGGTTACAACAATACCCGCACCGCGATGACGAAGAAGACCAACCCACAAAACTAATACATTTGTGTTGTTGAGGTGGAGAGCGAAGGTGTAACGAAAGATGATGGCGAAGTCATCAAGATATTTCTCAGTGTACATGTGTGCTCTGCACTCTTTTTAAAGAGGCTTCTCTCCTCCTTATGGCACAACCGAAAATATCGCTGCCCGTCTTAGATGTTCTACATCTAAGACTCTTGTTGGGATAGAACACCCCTCCATCCTAAGTTCCTAATTTCGTACTGGTTGCACCGATGTACTTAGCGGTTCCATATTTTTCTTTTCAGCCTGATTTTTTTGTTCGATAAAGACTAGAAATATATTACGAGCAGAAATACACTCTTGTTGTTGTTTTTAAGAGCTTCTTGTTTTAAGGCTCCAGACAGACGCGGTGGAAGCAGCTGCACGGGAGCTGCTCAGCCGACCAGCAGCCTGGACCTTCTTCCTTTTTGGCGTTGATTTGCTTTCTCTCGTCTTTCTTCTCTTTCTTCTCTTTTGTTCTGTTGTTGATTGCCTCCACTCGTTACGCCACTTTAGAATCCCTTCATGACGTCCATCTGCTCCATCACTGGAGTGCTGCCCGCTGGTGGTGGTCAGCGCCGGCATTACGTTCCGCGCGGCTCCCGGCCACACCTGGCCTGGGTCGCCGAGGGCACCGAGCCGGAGCTGGGCACACGGCGGGCGGTGACCCCCTCGAGTCCCGCTGTTCATCTCGGACTGAAGCAGCTCGTGACGGTGGACTCGGCCAGCGCGACGTGTCTGGAGGTGCACCGCCCCGGGGGGACGCAGCAGAGCCCGGCGATTCCGTCGCTGGCGCCGATCTCTACGCTACTGCTGGAGGGCGACGCCCACCTCTACGCCAGCGATGTGCGGGGGAACGTCTTCGAGATGGCCATGACCGAGCTGCTGGGCGGCGAGAAAGAAGAGCGGCCGGCACAGCGCCGGCGTACGGAGGAGGGAGAAGCAGGTGAACTGTGGCGGCCGTTGACACCGAGCCGCCGCCCGCAGACCAGTGAGCTGCCCACCGGTGCCTCGTGGTGGAGCGCTGCGTGTGGCTTGCCGGGCTGGGCGGGCCTCGCCACGCTGAGCGGTACACAGCAGCTGCTATCCCTGCGTGAGTTTTATCAAGATGCCCGTGTGCTGGACCGCGAGACGGGGGCGGTGCTCAGAGCGTACACCACCACCCACCCGCCCACCGGCCTGCACACCCCGCCGGCGCTGCCTCATTGCTTTCTCGTCGCGGAGGGGCCGCTTTGCACGCTGCTGGACACCCGCTGCAAGAGTGCGGCGCTGTCGTGGAGCGAGGCCACCCGCCCCGCTGCTTGGCAGGCGCTCGCGACGGAGAAGCACTCGCTGGTGGTGAATCGACTTACCAGCGTCAGCGGCGAGGTGCGTGACGTCTGTGGCACCGCAAACCCCAACGAGGTCGCTGCCTGTGTGGATCGCGCCTTCTGCGTCTACGACCTGCGCAAGTTCACTCGTCTCGCCACCTCCACGAATATTCTCAAGTACGACATCGCCTCTATCACTCCGCTGTGCAGCGGGACGTCGGTGGCGTGCATCGGCATAGACGCGGAGGTGCGGCTGGTCGCCCTGAACGAGATGAACAGCGCATCGCACTCCAAGAAGGTCAACGGGCAGGAGGAGAGCAGCGAGAGCTTGGCAGGTACTTTTCGCACCCGACTCAACCAGACCGTGTGCTGCGAACAGTTCTGGCAGGGCGGCTGGGTGACGTCGCTCGGTTCTCCGCAGGGAGCTGCAGCAGTTGGAATTTCCATTACCGGCGAAGTGTTCCTCGCGCAGTAGCACACGAGAAGGAGCCCTACATCAACATTCTAATCACATGAACTGTCATTCCTTTTAAAACTTCCCCGTCCTCCACTCCCAATCTTACTTAAAGGCGAATACACACAACTTCTCACCGACAGCCGTGAAGCTCCTATCCGTGCGAATGATGTCTCATTTCCTCTTGAAGGAGCACCGCTCGGCTCATTTCTCTTTGTGACTCCGTTTCTTCTCTTTTCCCTTCTCACTTTCCTCTATTTTTTTTTCTCTATTATTTTTTGTAGTTCGGTGTTATTCAAAGATGGCTATTGGTAAGAACAAGCGCATCAACAAGGGCGGTAAGCGCGGTAAGCGCGGTAAGATCGTGGAGGCGATGTCCCGCAAGGAGTGGTACGACGTGGTGGCCCCTGCGAACTTCCAGAAGCGCCAGTTCGCGAAGACCATCTGCAACAAGACCCAGGGTATTCGCATCGCTGCGGACTTCCTCCGTGGCCGCGTGTTCGAGGGCAACCTCGGCGACCTCAAGGAGAGCAACAGCACCGAGGATGCGCTCCGCAAGGTCCGCTTCGCGGTGCAGGAGGTTCAGGGCCGCAACCTGCTGACCCAGTTCCACTCCATGTCGATGACGACGGACCACCTGGCGTCGCTGCTCCGGAAGTGGTGCACCACGATGGAGACCTGCGTGGAGGCCCGCACGGCTGACGGCTACGTCATCCGCGTCTTCGTGATCGCCTTCACCAAAAAGCAGAACAACCAGCTGTCCCGCAACTGCTACGCCAAGCAGCGCCTCGTGCGCTGGCTGCGCGCCCGCATCTCCAAGCTGGTGGTGAAGCAGCTCGAGAAGGCCACCATCTCCGAGGCGGTGTACCTCCTCACCCACGACGTGATTGCCAACCGACTCATCAAGCGCTGCGACCCCATCGTGCCCATCCGCGACCTGCGCATCCGCAAGGTCAAGGTCGTCCGCACCCCCAAGTTCGACGCTCAGGCCCTTCTGAACGCCCACGGAGAGATCCCCGCCTCCGTTGAGGCCGATGTCCGTGAGGTCGAGGGTGAGGTGGTCGAGGAGAGTGCGTAAGCTGTTGTCCCCTTAGCCAATTTGCAATGGAACCCCTCCTTTTTGAAGGGGCTTGTTGTTGTTTTATGATTTGTAGTAAATGCTGGGAAGAAAAGGGAACAAAAATCAAAGTGAGTTGAGGTGCTGTTGTGTGGTGTTGTGATTAGTGCTGGATGCGATGATTTAATGGCCTCTTCTGTTTCTCTCTACTCTACGTTCTTTTAGTGTAATTCAGTTGTTACAAGCGTTTTACTTTTTTAGATTCTTTTTGTCTGAGTTGGCATTGTTTGTTAAGGAGAAGAGTACGTAAGTAGTGAAGGAAGTAGCGGCTCATTTTTTTTTTGGTTTTTAGTGTGATACTGTGTACATACATTACCATCTTTTCTTTGTTATCCCATACTCGTGAGAGCTATCATTTAGACCACTCCTTATGCCTGAGCGAGGATTTGACAGAGTGCCCGCCGGTCTGAACGACTACGCTCAGCTCCGACTTCGCGATCAGCGACCGGGGAATGGCGAGTACCTGCTGCCCCCGGGCTTCGGCCCCAAGGCGGACAGCCAGCACCGCTCCATCCTTCACAAGTATGAGGTGAACAACAAGTATAAGAACCCGGTCGGTCCGGGGCACTACCAGCTGCCAGCGATCACTGGCCGTGGAAGGGCGACGCAGTTCGGTCCGGAGCTGCAGCGCGACGAGAAGGGGAACCCCATCCTGCCCGCCGTCGCTGCTGAGCCGCCGAAGGAGACTGAGGTGGAGATGCGCGAGCTGGCGAAGCAGTACAGCATGGCCATCACGCCCAACACGCCGCGCTACAGTTTGTACGGTAAGATTGAGGAGAAGCCGAAGGAGAAGTCCCTCGGGCCGGGCGAGTACGTTATTCCCAGCGGCTTCGACCGTCGCAAGTGGGGCGTCCCGAAAGGCGCTCACCTTGGTGCTCGAACCGATATGGAGCACGACCGCGGCGTTCCCGGCCCCGGGACGTACGATGTGAAGCGATTCGGCGATGTGCTGCCGGAACCTAAAGAGTACATTGAAATGCCCAAGCGAAAGCGAACCACCAACGTCATTCCTGGCCCGGGCACGTACGAGGACCCGACCACGATCGCGTACCGACTCACTTCCAACCCCAAGCTCTGGCAGAAGTGCACCTTCGGCGGCCGGGTGGATCCTCGACTGCGCAAGGTCGGCCCCGGCCCCGCTGGCTACAATATCTCTGGGATGAACCACTTCATTGAACGCAAGCGGCGCCACGCCCCCAGGTTCAAACGCCCGTCTGGCTTCCCTCGCAAGACGTCGGAGAAGGCGTTCCCGAAGAACCATCCGGAGGTGGTGCTGCCGTCCGACTTTGACTACGACTACCGCAAGGGCAAGTCGATGATCCCGCGCTGGCACGACCGAGAGCCCGGCAAGACGGGCCCGATGCCGCCGTACGTCGAGGAGGTCGCGCCCGTCCCGCCAGGCGGCCGGTTCGCCTTTGCCGCGTTCGGCTCCGAAGCAGCGATGCGGGCGGCGGAGCCGAAGGCGGCGGTGCAGAGCCTCGGCAACCCGTACCACCCCAACTACAGCGTCATCGAGAAGCGCTACCCCGTCGCCGACATCAACTCGCCGCGTGAGCTGCACGGGAACACTGCGAACGTGCCCGGGCCGGGCTACTACAATCCCGACTACACCATCGTCCACCCGCCCGGCAAGGCTACCATCTTTTATAAAGGGGACTTCCACGACCGTGGCTGCTACCCAGAGAGCAGTGGCCTGGGTCCGGGTGAGCACCACAACGATGACAGCGAGTACAGCAGCAGCATTCGGGGCAATGCGCATAGAGGCAAGAGCTTTGGCATTCGCTACCCGGCGCGCAGCACACACCAGCACTGCCCGCCTCGTGATGAGAAGACGAATGTGAACTGCATTTATAGGGATGAGCTGACTTGGGAGTCTCCCTCCATCCAGTAGTGAAACAAGAACGGAGAGTAATGCTCGCACCTACTGGAATCGAAAGAAAACAGAGCAAGTGGATGAGGAGTTGTTTATTGATAAAGCGTTTATGAGAAAAAACGAAAACTGAGAGTGGAGCAGTGGTGTGACGCCCTCTATTTTTTCTTATTCAATGAATGTATATAAGCTGCGTTGTATAGAAGTGAGAACTTCAATATTGTGAAAACTAAGATTTTAGCAGTTCTGTGGTAATGTTGGTGTGATTTATGATAAATTTTTTATTTTATGTATTTTTTCTATTTTTTCCGTTGCCTCTCTACTTTGTTCTTTTTAATTATGTATTCCTTTTTTTTAGACTTTGTGTCATTCTTTTATTTTTCATCGGGTTTACTTTCAGAACGGCTACTACCACAGGAACAGACTTACTCATATTCAGTCTCTTTCCTTTCTATTGATGTCTTCTTTATTCCCCTCTTCTTGGGTTCACTGCCTGTGCCTTTGGCTTCTCGCAGGGCTGTTGCTGTTACCGAACGTGGAAGCCGCTCTGGTGAGCCATGCGAAACTTACCGACTGCTCTGCCAGCGATCCCACGGGTTGCTCCAAGCAGAAGCTGGAGATCTCCCTCACGGTGGACTCCTCCGTCCCATCGAACTCGGACGTCTTCACTGTTATCAACACGGCTATGGGAGAGAACGACACCGTTGTCCTTTTTGATCCCTTAAAGGTGGACCTTACTCGCTCACCCACCTCGTTTCTCTATCCAATCACTTATATTAAGGACTTCAACGGGAACCCTCACGAGGAAACAATTCAGAACCGTGGCTGTCTGAAGGAGGGAGACTTGTGGTACAAGGGGTATTCCATTGGTACAAACATTCTCTGGTACACTGTGTCCTTGTCTGTCACCTCCTTGCTTGACACTGATCAGACCAGCACTCTCAATCTCAACACTTATCAGCCTTACGAATCAAAGTCTTCCTTTGGTGGATTTTATGGGCGCATAAAATCTTCTGGGGCACCTCCGGAGGAGTCCGCCTACTTGATTAATAAATTACTGTTTATTCCTTCGAGCCCCACAACCAGCCCCATTGTGCAGGCTGGTTTATCAGAATACATGATACTCCCTAAGTCTATGGTCACATTGGATGGCTCCGAGTGTAACAAGGTTGGGGTGTCTTACAACACGGGTACTATTGAGAACCAATGCCGCTTCAGTATTGGAGACTGTTTGGGCAACCAACTCAATAAACTCAGGGAAGACGATCAAAAGAGAGTAAATGCCAAGGCTACTCCGTTGTACATGGCGTTGAGGTACGGAGATTTCTTTGCTAAATATTTTGATTTTTTAGGAGAGTCTTCTCCCTACCTCGGCTTCCCAACCTCATCTCCAGAGAGTGCTTCCTTTCTGCTCTCCATCAACGCCGATGACCTGCATTACGTCACTTCTGTTGCCAATGGCGAGATTGTCTCTGCCAAGATGACGCAAGGCTCCGTCGTCTCGGACTTCAAGGATGCCGCGGTGTCTGTACAGATAAAGAACACGGGAGACCAAGCTGCCAGCTACTTTGTGTCGGTGGAGTCCTGCACACCTGGGATCGAACCGTTTACCGAACAAAAAACTTCGTTGGAGGTTAAAGCAAACGGAAAGCTGAATTTCATCCCGCAGTACAACAGTGATCTTCGCCATCACTTGGCGGAGTGCGAAGCCGTACTTTATAATGGACTACATCAAGAGCTCAGCCGTAAGTGGATGAACTGGGTGGTGACGGACATCAACGAGAAGCCAGATATTGTCGACAACGCCAATAAAACGTGTAGTGCGTGTAAACTGTATGAAGTCGGCTGTGCGCACGAGAGAAACTGCACGTTATTTCTATGGCAGATCGTCTTTATGATTGCCGTGCTGATGCTGGCGGCAGTGCTGCTCGCGTACCGTCGCGCTATTGTGGCTTTCCTGCGTAAAGCGATTCGTTGGTTAAGGCAGCTATGTTGTGACAAGAGAAATGAAGCACAGCGAGGGGTCTCGCGAACCGACACGGCAAAGCACTCCACCCCCTCCACTGCTGTGGATGGCGCCTCCGTGCAGCCTGATGCTGTGATTGACTCTCAGAATCTGCCCTACCGTTAGCCACGGTCGGGTTTAGGGAAGTCAAGCCAAAGAAGAGAGGAAAGTGCCACACAGTTTCTTTTCTTCTAAAATACAGAATACTATATTTATATCCCAGTGATTTACAGAAAACTATTAGAACTTGTTTCAGAGTATAGGGAGCAAAAAAAAAAACCACACAGAAGAACAAAAAAAAACAAAGGTTCTTGTGTGGGAGGGGAAGGAGAGTCCAACGACATGTTTTTTAGTTCTCTGTTAAATTCTATTGCTCTTGATCACTAGCATTTCTTGAAGTGTGATTCGTGATGATTTACTTCAGACAATTCTTTTTTTTTTTTTACGGAAAGAGTGGAGCCGTCGGTTGAACGGCTATTTCGCTCTTCCTCAATTTTAGGAACTTCAGAAATTTATTTGTTTATTTTTTTATTTAATTACTTTATTTACTTGTTCTTTTTCTTTTTCTATTTACTGTTAAATGATTTGATTTTTTTTCTTTGACTTAAAAAAAAAAAAACAATAAAAAAAAAACTAATTTGGTTAGTAGAATCTGCTGTTATTTGTTTCTAACAAGCGATCATTTTCATTTTGTTTTTATAAAATCTCTAAGATATTAGAGACTCTATACGTGTACTTTTTTATGTACTGAACATATATAGGTATGTGTATAATGTTTCTGGACATATTTTTAATTTACCGTTGTTTTTTCGTTAAACACTAAACTGCAATCTTCAAGTTTGAAATGAATCAGTGATGAAATAGATTGCCGTTGGAGTTTAATTGTTTTTTCAATTTGGTAAAAAATAACCAAAAATAGTTTGTGCGAGATGAAACCGCCCTTAAGGGGTGCATGGTGGAGAGCAGTACTTTCTTATCTTTTGTATTGCTATCCGCTCTACATTGTATGATTTTCCCTCTCTTCCGCTCTGTTTTCTCTTTTCTCTTCGATTTGTGCTCAGTTTCACATTCCTTTAGTGTAGTGCTTCACTTCAAGTTCGGTGACAGCCACAACGCTTGCTTCTCGTGTTGGTCATGATAAGAGAAGGGACACAAGTACGCTCGTTGGTGTCTGTTCCGCATCATTACTATTACTAGTGTAAGAAAGAGGTCCTCTCATTTGATATTCTCTCATCAATTGCTGGAAGAATCCTCCTCAACATCCATTTCCTTTTTTTTGTATTGACGGCGGCCTGCTACAGTGAGTGAAGGAGTAGGTCTTCTACCGTTTCTGTATTGAGTTGCTTTGAACGACGACAGTTGTTTGGATACAGCGGTAAAATCCTAACGCAAAACGATGAGCTCTCCGCAACCTTCTCTAAGCTCTCAGTTTACAGGGCAAACGAGTGAGCAGCTGGCGGACGAGGCTACGGTGTTGGCCAACTACGAAGTGGGTCAGCGCCTCGGCGAAGGTGCGTATGGTTCGGTTTACGAGGCCAAATACATCCCCTCAGGCCAACGCTTTGCCCTTAAAGTGCTTCAGAAGGATGATCTTCTGTACATGGCGCAGCACCCCGAGCTCACTCAGCCCGGGGCAATGCAGACACTGCGGCGGTACAACGAAGCGCTGGAGCGGCACATCATCAAGGAGGCCACGACGATGCAGTCTCTGGAGCACCCGCATGTCGTGAAGTTCTACAAGTTTCTGAACTCCACGGTGGCGTACTACTTCATTCTGGACTTGGCGGAGGGCGGCGAGCTGTTCGACTTGATCATTTCGGAGAAGTACTTTGGGGAGGACGAGGCACGGAATTATTTCCAGCAGCTCATCTCGGCACTGGACTACTGCCACCGCAAGGGCATCGCACACAAGGACCTTAAGGCCGAGAACCTGCTTCTGGCCTCTGACAACCGGCTTCTGGTCTGCGACTTCGGCTTCTCGACCAAGTGTGTGGAAGATCTGCTGGAGCGACAGGAGCTGGACCTGGACTCGACAGGGGAGAGCGGTGAGACTGGCTTTCAGGGAGCCGGCACGCTGCACTACATGAGCCCCGAGGCAGTAATGGCTTCCAGTCAGAATTTGTTCGACTACTTCAGTGGCTTTCAAAACGACAGCATGTTCGCTGACTCCACCGCGGACCCGATGCGGCTGTCTGGCGCGAGCTCCTCCGCATTCACGAACGGCACGGGGTCACCGCTGGTGCCGAAGAGTGTGGAGGAGAGCTGGACGTCCGGTGCGGAGATCAGCGTTGTCAAGAACAAGAAGGAAAAAACGGGTTTCTTCCAGACGCTCATTAGCAAGAAGCCGGCGGTGGGGACGAGCAAGGACGCCAAGGGCAGTGGCTCAGCGAGCAGCGCGACGGGGAACTTACCCGGCACCTCGAAGGAGGAGAAGGCTCCAGCGGCCAAGCATCAGGACCCGAACACGAACCTGGGTCAGAATAGGGCCGTCGTGTCGACCACCCCACCGGCGGATTTGGCGAGCCACGTGAGTGTGGATGCTTTTCAGCAGGACTTGTGGAGCGCCGCTGTCATTCTCTTCTTCATGCTAACGGGGCGTTTGCCTTTCAATGGACGGGATGACGAGGAGACGCTGCACCTCATTCAGGAGGCCAATGTGAAGTTTACGCCGGAGGAGGAGCGGCGTTTGTCCGCCAACGTCAAGGATCTCCTCCGCAAGATGATGCATCGCGACCCCACGGCTCGGCTTTCTCGCGATGAAGTCATCCGCCATCGGTGGTTTCAGCAGGGACTTCAGATGCGCCACGTGTTCCCACACCTCTTCTCCAACGATGACGAGGAGCGGGTGGAGCGCTCCACCAGCTTTCTCAAGTTTAAGGAACGGAAAAACGAGTCCGTGACGACGGATGAGGAGGCATTCCTGCACTCGGCGTTTAAAGCCATCAACACCGACGAGCTTGGGGGTATTTCCAGGGATCAGTTGCGGGACGCACTCACCACCCTCGGCAAGGAAGCGAGTAACACTGAGGATGTGACAGAACTCATGCGACTCTTTACAGGCGACGGGTCACGGCAGGAAGTGACCTTTGCAGAGTTTCGCAAGGCGTGGGTCTCGAAGGACTTGGAGCACGCGAACATCTCGCAGAAGAAGCACTTCCAGCTGGAGAACATCGTGAAGCTGCACCCCAAACACCTCGAGCCGCTCACGGTGCGACTGCTGCGCTCCGCCTTTGACAGTGTCGACGTGGAGCACACGGGCGTGATTACAGTGGAGCAGCTCCGCCGGTTTTTCCAGCGCTACAACATCCGGGCAGAGACGGCGGATCTGGTGTCGCTCATTCACCTCTTTCGGGGCTGCGCGTCGTCGGCGGCGACTGCTGCGAGTCCTGTCACCGCCACGGCCCCTGCCGCTGTCAAGCGGGAGGAGGCGGATTGCATCTCGTTTGACGTTTTCGTGTCGGGGATACAGGAGGCGCTGCTTCGCCACCCGATGGGCCGCAAGTTGGCCGTGGCGACCAATCTCAACGCGCTATTCCACACCTACAACGTGAAGGACTGTCTCTTCCACGGTATCTTAGTCTCTGGAGAGCCGAACGGCATCCTTCGGCATCTGCTCCAGGCGCCGGGGCGACTGACGCTGTTGCACGCGAGCGACATACGCAGCACCACCGGCAAGACGTACACCTTCCGTTATTCATCGGACGATGAGCACCACGACCACAGCGTGCACGCGGCCCGTGTGAATCCCGAGTCCCCGTTCTTCAATTGCCGCGGCTCCGGCCTTCCGCCTCGCTACTCGCGTGTGGATGGCTCGGACTTCCAGGCACGTCGCTCTTCGATGCGGGCGAGCATTGCGAACACGATGCCAATGCGACACTGCACTGCCTCGCTCTCCATCGGCTTCAGACTGCGGAACATCTCGAGTTCCTTCACCGGCGCCATCAACAACGGGTCGGGGAAACTGTCTACCTTGTTGCCCGTCCGGACGGAGAGCGTCTCGCCGGGTAACAAGAGCGTCTCGCTGAGCGCTGGGAACGTCTGCGCCAGCAAGACGGGGCACATAATGCCCAACAGCAGCTTAGTCCCGTCACTCCTCGGGGCGAACTCTCCGCTGGTTTCGACTGGGAGCGGAACAATGATATCCCCCACGGACAACTCGGCCTTCTCCGCCTGTGAGGTGGACGTGACGCTTTCCCCCATTTGTTCGGGGTATGTGCTGGTGCGGTTCCGTCGTATCTACGGCAGGACGAACTGCTTCCATGAGTCCGTTGACTTCATCTCTAACTTGTTGGTGCCGGAAAGAGAGCAAGCAATGCAGGACACAATGCCTCGCGGGGAAAGCGAGCTCATGTGATTTCCATTTTTTATTTCCGAGAAGTGTGAGTCCAGCATTACCTCGCTGCCTAGTAGCATTCGTGTAGTAACAGGATGGAAAGTTGTACTTGCCTTGCTGTGTGGTTTAGTTTAAGTGTACTTAAGTAAATACTATTAATAGTTATGGACGGTGGTTCATGGTTGTGTGAAGAGGTCCGAAAGGTGTTAACTGCGGTGAATATTTCGCCTTTCCCCCCCTTTTTTTTCCCTTTCTAAAGATAAATCCTTAAAAATTGCGTATTTTAATTTTATAGAAAAGGAATAGAGCTCTGTCGATTAAAGAACGTCGTCTTTGGTGAAATCTGCTTCGTGTGGAGTAACCGATGCCCAGCGAACACGTAGAGCGGGACCGGATTAAAGGGCTGCCACCGAAGCCACCCACACTGCTGGAACCGTCGGCGGAGTCGGTGCTCATCAGTAAGCTCCAGGCCGAGAAGCGTGTGTTGCAGCTGCAACTCCTAGAGAAGAAGATACTGGAGTGCTCGCTCCCTCTGTCTAACGATGACGCAGCGACGGAGGGAGTGGCCCCGCCAGCTGAGGAGCCAGAGCCGCTGGACCTCGACACCCTCGACGCGGTGCAGCTACAACTCTTCTCTCTGCGGAAGCAGTTGCAGCGGGAGCGTCGCTTCCGGCTGTTTCTTCAGAAGACGCTCTCGCAGGAAGTGCACGTGCTGCGGATCTGGATGGAGCATGACCGCATTCGCCACCGCGAGCAGTTACAGCGCCTGCAGCACCAGGCGGAGCGCATCGCGTGCAGCAGCCGAAGCTTGCGCGTGCCGCTGCCCCCCATGCGGGAGGACGGGACCGGCAGCGCACGGGACGACACCGCCACGGAGCGGAGCCGGGCAGCGGAGGAGTTCCCCGACCCGTTGGAGGAGGAGGCAGACGACACCAGCGCGACGCCACCGCGGGCCCCGGAGGAGCCGCAGTTCTACTACAAGTACTCCGCCCCGGTGACGAGTGAGTCAGAGGGCCAGACCAAGGCGATCATTGAGCAGACCGCGAGCCGCAGTGAGAGTAGACGCAAGCATTTAGCCTCGTTGCGGCTCAGCAGTAGCGAGCCGGGGAGTCGGTCCTCCAGCAACCCGCCCAAGGTGAGTAGGAGCGTTCCGGGGATCATCCGGCTACGCGGTAGCAGCACGCAGCTCCGTGACCGCCGCGTGGAGGACCCCTCGCTGAGAGGCCGCAACACTTTCGTGAACCCGAACCAAATTGGCGAGGAGATACACGAGGACAAGAAGAGCAAGGCGTGGTACCTGCGTCATGCCCTCACACTCGCCTTCTTGAAGATGATACCTGCCTCCGTGAAGAGCGAGACGAGCGCGGAGGAGTCCGCCGTGCCCATCACACCGAAAGGGTCTCACCGACCACCATTGGCGGATGACCATCTCAACATTTCTGCTTTCATGGGAGTAAACAGCTCGTCCATGCAGCGGGCCATCAACGAGGTCGCCCACCTGCAGTTTCATCTGTCGGGTAACAAGCCGGTGCTCACGGTGGGGTCGAGGTCGCGCAACTTGCCTCGACTGGAGGAGGAGAACAATGACCCCGATCTCCTCAAGGCAATGGACGTCACGAGTGCGCCACTCTCTACCACAGTGCGGGATGTCGGCTGGGACGATGTACCTCTGTCGCGGCATCAGCACGCCCGAGGGAACTCGGCCAACTTTTCCACAGACTTCCGCGAGGATGAGCTGCGCATTAGCTTCCACTCTCCGGTGATCTTCAATCAGATTCGGGAGTTCCTGATGTTGGATGCGGACATGTTCCGAGAAGCCGTACAACATTCGTCCTGGAGAGAGAGCATGTCACCGGGAAAGAGCGGCACCTCTCTCATTTACTTTGCGGATTATGTGATGAAGTCCCTTCCCGACTCCGACTACGCGATGCTGACGACTCGCTACCTTCCCGCCTACGTTAAGTACTGTGAACAACACCCTCAGTCCCTGCTCACCCGCTTCTACGCGATTATCAGTGTCAAGTGGCTCAAGAGCGGAAACAGCAAGTGCTACGTGCTGATGCAGAACGTCTTCAGCACACGCAACTACATTCACCGCATCTATGACGTGAAGGGCAGCACGGTGGGACGGTCGGCCATTCAACCCGGCAAAGAGGCCCCAAGAACGGCTTTTGGAGCACTACTGCTCAAGGACAACGATCTTCCGGATCAGCTGCTTATTTGCGGTCCGCCGCAGCGCAAGGTGCTGCTGCGCCAACTGAAACTGGATCTGAAGTTTCTCGAGGCGCTGAGCATTGTGGACTACAGCATGATGATCGGGGTCCGCAGCCGCGTCCTGTCGCGAGACCAGCGCGAGACACGACTGGCAAACGCGACGAAGGAGGCGGAGCTCGACGCCGAGGAGGAGGAGGACGTGTCGTGCCTCCACCGCTGCGATGGCGGGCTGCTTTCTCTTCCCATCAAGAGCGAGGACGACACCGCTCTGGAGGAGGAGGAGGTGTACTATCTCGGCGTCATTGACGTGCTGCAGGAGTACAACAGCACGAAGAAGTTGGAAAATTTCGCCAAGGGCTTCTACAACGATCGAACGCAGATAAGCGTTATCCCACCTCCTGAGTACGCTGAGCGGCTGTACCGCTCCATCGAGCGCATCAGTCGCTAGACACGCCTCTTCTTTCACAGATCGCGAAGGGTTCACCGCACCAGCGCGTTGATTGGACGACATTGTCATTCGAACCCTTTTTTTTCTTTTTTGCTTCGCTCTTTCTTTCGTTTTTTTTGTGCGCTTAAAATACCCCATTGAGGTGTATGTCAGAGGATCCACTGAAGACTTACTGAACTGCTGAATTACGATTTATCGACCATTTTTACTTATTCTTTTTTTTTTTTTTCAGATCCTCAAAAAGTACTTTGTAACTATTTTGCCACATTTTCTTTTCAAACATTTTTGCCCTACAATAGACGTACAGGAAGGAACTACCTCCTTTTTTTTTTGATTATTAGAGTAGTAAAGTAGCTACACAAGTAGTACTCGTGCCATTGACATCCATGGAGACGCCGAAAACGGGTAGAGCAGAGGGGACTTCAAGAAAGTCTCTTCTCAGCCCGAACAGCGGGGCACTCTCACCGCTGAAGCGGCCCCAGACCGTGGTTCCTGCGGCCCCTGGGGAGGAGGCCCCGTCGCCCATCTGCGACTGGAACCCCAATAATAGCCCCAACCGGTCCAAGTCCGTGGAATCGGACCGCAAGTCCGTTCCGCATCTTGCCTGGACTCTAGGGAGCGCCTACAGCTCCGTCAAGTTCACCGATGTCCCCGTGGCATCGAACGAAGCGCTCCGTGTGGATCGATCCTACATCCCTCTAGAGCAAATTGTGTACATCAAAAAGATCTTTGAGGCGTACGACTTTGTCAAGACGGGAAAGAGCGCTCAGATGGACGTGGAGGTGCGGCGGATGCGTTTACCGCAGGAGCCGAAGAAGAAAGATCTGATGCACCGAAAGAACTCGGTTCAGTTCACCGACGAGACGGAGGGGGACCGCTTGCTCCCACCCCTGCGCGTCGACGACTCGGAAACATCGATGCGCCGCCGCCGGCTGCTGCACTTCGGACTCATCAAGACGCGGCCCGGGATCGATTCCGAGCACCGCGAGGACGGACAGGACGAGTGTCTGCTGCCGCTCACCAGTGAGGAGGACAGTGACTCCGATGAGGAGGACTCGGAGGAGACGTTGACGGACGGCGCGGCAGCGCAGCAGCTGTACGAGCGGGAGACCGCCACCGCGCTGGGGCACATTGAACAGAATCAGAAGGTGGTGGATGCAGAAATTGAAAAGATGGAGCGCTGGAAGGTGCACCAGCGTATGCTGCGGGCGGAGGCGAAGGCGAACCGTGAGGTGAACGCGTTGGCGAATATTGTTGCTCCGACGGTACCGCTGCCCTTAGCGGTGATCCCGTCCTCCGCCGGCGTCCCGTTTCAATTCTTTGCTCAGCAGGTGGTCGCGCGCTACTTTCATCTCTTCTTCCCAAGCAGCTACAGCGGGGTAAAGGTGTTTCAGCCCCGGCGTAAGCAGCACATCAAGGCGGCGAAGGAGCTCTTCCGGCTGATGGACACCAACGCCGATGATCTCGTCTCGTGGGACGAGTTTAGCTCTCACATTCTGCAAGCGGGTCAGCGGTACATTCTCGAGACGGAGCTGCGCCGCGCTGCTGCGAAGGCGGTGAGCACCCCCTCTAAGTCCACATCTCGCAACGTGTCCGAGACAAAGCGCACCTCCACGCCCGAAGACCCGTCGATCGCCCCTGTGGACGACCAGGAGGAAGACGAGGTGGCGCTGCCATCCGCCAATGTCGAGTATGAGCTCCACTTCACGCCAGAACCCACCAACTCGAGCAGCTGGCAGGCGACGTACCCGCTCGTGCATCACCTCTACCACGAGGAGCCCATCACGAAGATCATTGTGAGCGAGCGGAGCCACCGCTACATCACGGGCGGGCCGGACGGTCTGCTGAAGCTGTGGAAGCCCGATCCGCGTCTGCTCGACTCGCAGCACCGGATGGCCATCGTGCATGAGCGCAATCTCGTCTGCACGCGCGCCGCTATTACAGACATGGCGCTCTCCACGGTTTCTATGGGAGACGCAGAGGTGGTGGCCGCCTCGGCGATGGATGGCACGGTGACGCTGATGCGAACGTCGACGGGGGAGGTCGTGCGCACGCTGCTGGGGGTTCGTGGGGCGGAGGAGAGCGTGGATGTGCTGAACGACCTCGCTGGTAGAGGAGCTGACCGCGAAAAGAAGGAATTTGAGGCAGATGACCTGCTGAGTCTGCGGAATCGCCAGCCGGTAGTGGCCGGCACGGTGGTGCGCATGCCGTACACCATTCCGGCATATCACAACGATATGATGGAGATTTTCTTTGGCAAGACCAATCGCTACTTTCAAGGGCTCGAGGTGGTGGCGCCGACGTATGTGCATCTGAAGCGCCCTGTGGCGTCGTCCTCCGACATTCTCTACGACTTTGGGGCGGAGAAGCTGCTCACGCGACTGACCCACCGCGGGGAAGCCCCAGAGACGACGCGGAAGTGCTGGTTCGCCACTGCGCTAGCCATCGCCCGCTGTAACCCACTGTCCTCCAATGCCGTGCTCAAGGACGGGGCGTACCTTGTTATGGGCTTCGAGGCCGGCGTCATTCAGGTGTACGAACTCAACATGAATTGGTTCTGCATTACGCAGCTGTCTGCCACCCGCGTCGAGCCGCCGTCCGCCCGCAGACCCGTGCACTCCTTCCTTGTCCACAAGGCCTCCATCTCGCGCATTATCATCTCGGATACAGCCGATCTGATGATCACCAGCAGTGACGACGGCACGCTGCAGGTGCGCCAGTTCTCTCGACTGAATCAGCCGAACATTGTGCTGGGTGAAGGCATCCCGACGAACTCGTTAGTCCCCCCGCAGCTACGACAGCTGCGGGACAAAAGAGCAGCCTTGGCAGGCTCGCAAAACTCCTCACGACGCCAGTCGATCGACTCCTCTGCCTCCACCCGCTCTGAGCACGGGAATGAGCCTACTGGTCACACCAAACGAATCACCTGCATGTGCTGGAACGAAGAAAACCACCTCATTGTTTCAGGGAGTACAGACTACTGTATCGCCTTCTGGACGTCTCGGTCCCATCGCCTGATCCGTCAGATCGATCTCCGCGACATGTCCAACGCCGTTCAGGGCCTTTCGGATCTCGGTTCGTGTGGCTATCCCATCGATGTGAGCTTCATGGAGCGGAGCACAGACCCGCTGCGCCTCATTGTACTGGATAACAAGCGTGTGATACGACTCCTCAACGCCCTCACCGGGGGCTTTCTTGGCGTGTTGGTGGACCGCAGCCCGAGCTCCATCAATCTCGGGGACATGCTGGTCGCGCGCTACGAGCGGTATGACGACCGTCTGCTGCTCGGTGGACGCTGTGTGCGGGCGTGGGACATCCCTCGGGATGAGGAGTACGCCAAGGACTATTTTGGGCACCGGAAGCCCGTCATCTTCATGAACATGGACCCGACGCTGAAGCTGATCGTGACGGCGGATGAGGAGAACATCGTCATGTGGAACTTCACTATCGTCCCGCACGAGTTAGCGCTGCAGCGCCGTGAGGACCGTCGGCTCAAGCGTGAGATGGCGCGCGCCAAGGCCCGGAAGGACGCGGAAAAGCGCAGGGCGCTGCGAAGGGCTCGGAAGCAACGCGATGCGCTGCTGGCCGCGGAAGGGGCTGAGGGGAGCGCGAAGGAGACGGGCTCCGTGACGCAGAGCATGTTTGAGATGGGCGACGAGGAGGAGGAAGAGGGGGCCGAGGCAGCGCTGAAGGCGTTGATGCAAGCCAATGATGAAGACAGCGAGGAAGAAGAAATCGCCAGCATCAACGCCTTAGCATACCAGGACGAGATTCCCTTCATTCATCATATGGACATGAATCAGTTCAACCTCACGTATTGGCGCTCCGGATCGCGTGTGGTGCGCACCTGGAAGGTGGAGGGCGGTATCCGCTGTGTGACAATGGAAACGAGTACGCGAGCGGGCGGCATCTACGTGGCACTGCTCCTGGAGCGGGCGATTGTGCAGTACAACAGCTTCAACGGGGCGGCGCTGCGGAAGTTCGTCTTTCCCGAAACAGCGTGCGACATCTACAGCTTATTCGCTAGCGAGGCGATTCTGAATCAGACGGAGAATGCCTTGGCGCCGTTGCTGTGTGCGGCGTACGAGGAGGATGCGAAGAACGGGATTGCCTCGATTTATCACCTCAACGTGGGCGGGGGTGACCCGGACGGGGCCTTCAAGCGAGAGCTTCAGGAGGAGGCGGAGCTCGTTGCGCGCGGGCACAAGGTGAAGCACACGAAGGAGGCCGGGTCTATTGGCTCACACCGCAATCTGCTCGTCCGCAATGCGCCGTGCACCAGTGTGGCCATCATCCCGTCCCTCGGCGTTGTCGTTCTTGGTGGCCGCGGTACCCTGGGGTATTCTCCGATCACGGAGAGCACCTCCCACGCGATTGCCTGCACTAATCTTCAAGAAGAGCCTCCGAAGGAGCGCAAGCGGGAGCGAGAGGCAGCGATACGCGCGGCCAACCTCAGCGTGCTCTTTGCGGGGTCAGCGGCCATGGAGGAGTGGAAGGCACCGGTGAACCTGATGGCGCTCTTCCCCGGCCGTCTCGTACCCGACCCGACGTCGGAGACAAAACAGCAGCAGAAGAACAAACTCCCGTCCGTCTCTTTAGGACCGGGAGAGAGCAGCACAGGCGACACCGCTGCCGCTGCCAAGCCAGAGGAGGAAGAGGCGCCGATCGCAGCGGAGGACAAGGAAAAGGAGGCCGGTGCCGGAACAGGGAACTTTTTTGTGGACGGCCAGAAAGAGGCGCTGGGGTTCATTGGCCATATTGTCCCAGTCCGAGATTCGGGTTACGTGTTCACCGGGACCAACGACGGCATGCTGCAGCTGTGGAATATTCGGAGCTCGTCGGAGGTGCTGCGGTTCCGAGCGACGCTGCGCATCGAGACGATTACCTCGCTCTCGGTGTCCTGCTACGGCACACGGAAGGCGAACCCGAATAGCGGCTCCATGGTCATTCCCGGCACTGGAGCCGCCCATACGGAGCCCTTGGCCAGCGGGAGTTGGACCAAGTCGCGACGCAACCTTCTCAAGGACTCTTACTACGTTGCGGTGGGCGATCAGTCGGGCTTTGTCCTGCTGCTGGACTTTAACGAGCTGCCGTGGGACGACGATGTCCCGCTGGACGTCATTCCACGGATTGAAACTAAGGTGGTGGTGCTGGACCGATGGCGTGCCCATCGCCACGATGTGCGGGGCGTGTGCTTTGTCGGGAACCCGGATGTGCGGGGGTCCGACACGGTGGGTCACGAGTACCACACAGGGCTGCGACGCTCGTTTGTACGCGAGAGTGCTTTCGGGGCGGACGAATCGCCGGCGCTCTCGACGCGATTGGCGCGTCGGCCACGGTGCACGACCCACCCGATGACCATTGTCACAACAGGGGAGGACACGTATACGTATGTCTGGAGCTGGGAGTATGGGACCATCAATTGCTTGGGGTGTTTTGGCGGCGGGGTGTTGAGCCCCATCACACCACCACTGACGCAGCTACCAAAGAAGTCGCTCAATTTCTTCGAAGCAGCGCGGCGGCAGTACGTTCTGCAGCGCCTGGTGCTGGGCTACAAGTTCTTCCATGGCCACAATGTGCAGAATGAGATGGAGGGGGCCGTGCAGGAGATGGAGCGCGACGCTGTGCGCCTCTCCGAAGAGGATCCGTCGTGGAGTATGGCCTTCTGGGGGAGCATGGCGGTACTTTCTGGGGACCGCCTGCCCTATCGAGAGACCCTCTGGTCCTCGCCCCGGAAGAGCATAATTATGGAGGACCGCGCGGCCATCTTTGACGTGGCTGGCTTCAAGGGAATGAAGGACCGCATGTACCGCTGCCCAGAGGAAGACGCGTTCTTTCCATTCAACAGCCAAATGACCGCTCGGGGTCGCGGCGGCAGGCTGGACGCGATGATGGTGGACTCGACCAGTGAAATCTTCGCCCCGTACGTGTTTGCCTTCATGCGCGGCACATATGAGGACGACACGGTGCGTGAATGCCTCTTCCGTGTCGTGAAGGAGCTCCGTCCCCGCATCAAGAAGCTCGTCAAGAAGAACAGGGGCCGCTCCTTACTGGCGAGCGGCTCTTTTGGCTCCACTCGCCACCGCTTCTCCGAGCAGAGCTCCGCGAGCGCGCTGCACGAGGCCGAGCCTGTGGAATCTCTGGACGATTTTGCCGCTGCGCCGAGTTCCGCGGAGCTCCGTGAGGGGGTTGGCCGCCCCTCGACGGTGTCTATCGAGGAGGGCATCACCACTCTCATCGCGGTAGAGGCGGCCGCTGTGGATGAGGGGCCCCCGCTCCAAATTCAGCCGTCGATGTCGTCGTCGCGGCCTGTGACTGCGGAGGTAAAGCTGGCGGATCTTGAAGACATTCCGGAGGAGCAGAGCGTTGCGGGCTCGAGTGAGGACGAGCCGGGGGAGCTTCTGATGCGGGGTGTGCGTGGCATCCCGATGTATAAGGTGGCCTACCAGCAGCCCGGTATAAAGAAGGAGGTGCACTACACCGGCAAGGAGGACACCGCGTGGAACGAGGAGTTCGCGACTCGAGAGGTGCCATCGGGCACTGTGGACACGGAGAAGCTGGCGGACCTGCTGCCGCATGTGGTGACGGAGGAGTTTCGGCTGGCGGCGGTGCAGGGCAATCAAATCAACGCGCTTTCCACGCGCCGGTTGTCCTTCAGTGACGGGAAGGGGCGAACCGGCGGCGGCACTGGCGCGACGGAGAACCTTGAGGAGGCGGCGTTGAAGGGCGAGTGTGCGACGGTGGTGATGGAGCGGGCGTACATTGGGCGGCGACGCGAAGATGCGATTCGTCAAATCTTAAAGGAGCAGATCGAGGCGGACATCCCGGCCTCTGCAGCGAAGGAAAAGGCACAGGAAATCCAGCTGTCCATCGATGCGGGACTCATTGCGATTGATACGTATCAAGACTTTGCCTCCACCAAGACCACTAACGTGCTGTTTGACAAGGAGAAGGTGATTGTGGAGCCGGTAGTCACCTCGCACACCAAGATCGCGGAGAGCTTCATCCAGACAGTGGTGCCCTCCTCCTTCCGGATTAAGCAAATGGGAGAGATGCGCGAGGTACCCCCGGAACTCAACGAGGACGGTACGGCGACGGAGGATCACTGGTACACCGAGCGGGAGAAGGTAAAGCGCCAACGTCGCTTTCAAGACTCGCTCTGGGCCCCGTCGCGCATCGTGCAGACCCTGATGAACTGGGAGTCGCCCATACCGCCACATATGCGGCAGTCCAAGGAGCCCGGCGCCGGCTCCGCGCCGCAGCCGGTGTCTGGCCGGCCGCCACCGTATCACCGAGCCCCAGGCTCGGCACTGATCGGGGATGAGGAGAAGGACGACGAACGACTGCACCTGCCGCAGTTCCTACCGGACTACTTGTACAACACGGCGAAGGGCCGAGACCTGGAGCGAGGGAGCAGCAGCCACTCGCCCTCCGGCGGTATTTCGGCGTCGAACCCGCGCAGCGGGACCATCGACGGGGTCGCGACGCTGGAAGGCAACGTGTGGGACACGGCGCTGGACTACAATAAGGGCAAGCTCAACCTGAACGCCATCGTCGCCTCGGAGGTGAATGTGCTGAAGCGCATCGCCAAGAAGTCTATCGAGGAGCGAGAAAACTTTCTGCTGGAACAGAAGCGGATGAGGGAGGATACGCCGGAGCGAGAGTTCGGCTCCGAGGACGCGGAGTGGGGGTTGAGCACCAAGGGTCCCACCCCTGGGTTGCCGGAGAAGCGGCCGGAGAGCGTGAAAAACTGGACGGAGCAGACACGACCGCGGACGCTGAAGTTGTCTGAGATGAAGAATCGTATGAAAAAACCTGTGGTGACTATTCTCTGATGCCGTTCAATGTAAAGTGATAAAAAGATCCTGGTGATCTGCAGCACGGATCTAGAATTGTATTACTATTTCTAGTGGTTTGAGGTGTGCTGTTTTTTTTTTTTCTTCCAGATTTATTGATTGATTGAGAAAACAACGACTGTGAATACTCCACGTAGTCCGAAAAGGTCAAAAAAACATTTTTGGTTCTGAAACTGCTTTTGCTTTTCTTCCTGCTACAATGATTTCTCCTTGTTGCTCCATAGATATAGATTACATTATATTATAGCTGATTTTTAGCGTTTTACGTCTCTCAAAAAAGAGAACCTTTTTTTCGTTGTTCGAATTGCTTTTGGGTTGCGTTGCGGCCATCTAAGCGTTTGCGCTTGAATAGGCTTTAGTGCGTTTCGAATAAAAAAATATTTGTTGGTTTGTTTGTTGTGCTCGACTGTCGATTAATTGGTCATGAACCGTCTCTTTGGCAAGAAGTCCAAAGAGGACAAGCCGACCTTGGATGACGCGAGCCAGCGTGTGGATGAGCGTGTCAAGTCGGTGGACAGCCGCATTGCTAAAATTGATGCTGAGCTGCGAAAGCTCAAGGATCAGATTCAGCGGAGTAGTGGTTCCACGCAGCAGCGGTACAAGCAGCGGGCGATGCAGCTGCTGCAGCAGAAGAGGTCTTATGAGAAGCAGCAGGACACAATGATGGCGCAGCAGTTCAACGTGGACCAGCTAAAATTTACGATGGATACCATGAAGGACACTCAAACTCAAGTAACTGCGATGAAGGGTGCACACAAGGCTCTAAAGAAGGATCTTTCCAAGTTCAACATTGACAAGATTGAAGATCTCCAGGAAGATTTGGCCGAGCTGTACTACGACACACAGGAGATACAGGAAATCATGGGCCGGGCGTATGATGTCCCGGACGACATTGACGAGATGGAGATGCTGGCAGAACTTGACACACTCGACGACACTGGCTTAGGTGTCGACAACAGCTACTTGGACATGACGAGTATCCCCGCACTGCCGACCGAGCCTATTGTGGTCGGGCCTGAATCTGCTCCGGTGCATCCAGAGCCCCTGCTGGAGACGAAGGTCTAAGAACGCCTGCAGGGGAGGAAGCAACCACAACACAGTACCGTGACGCCACCGAGCTCTGTTCGTTTAAACGCCTCTCAAAAGTTTGGTCTTAATTTTGTTGCTTTACTGTGACCGTTGGAGGACTAATCAACAACAAGAACCACTGAAGTGTAACGAAACAAAAGCAACTAAGAACCTCCCAATGACGAACAAAATGGAAAACTGCATTAGTCTATTACGATTGATACGCCTTCTTGTGGCAGTATTTTTTTCTCTACTTCCAGATTCGAGATTATGAAATACTTTTTTTCTGACTTCCGAGGAAATGCACCAACAACGGGGCTTTTCGCTTCGCGTCAAACTTTCAGTTTTACAATCTTCTTTTTATTTTTTAGCTGTCCTTTTTTCCTATTGAGAGGCCGCCAAAGAAAGGATTTTTCTTAGTATTCAGCAGTTATGTCTTCAGCGCCATCACTCACATTGGAGAGCCTGGAACAAGCGTTTCGCCTGCGTTTGACATCCGATTGCTTACGTATATTTCATTCTTCTGCCCGGGCACACACCTTTCCTGTTCTGCAACACAGATCGACAGCTGCGCTGCTGCATGCGTTTCATCTGCAGTGCTTGGGGCGGAGGCTCCCTGCAGCGCACCACAGCCTGGAAGCCGATCCAGAGAAGAATGCCGCTCGTTCACTTCTTGAAGAAGGGACGACACACTCTCTTCTTGACGTTTTCACCTTGCTTCCTCTTCATCAACCGATTGTGGACACCGCTCTTGCACGAATAGACCGCAGTCGCACTTTTGAGAAGCACTGCTGCGTTTCTGCTTACGGCACTGGACTGGATGCCCAGGAAGCATTGCTGCATACCTTTTCATTGAAACGACGAAGGTTTTCAAAAGCAGCGCCATCACTCACATTGGAGAGCCTGGAACAAGCGTTTCGCCTGCGTTTGACATCCGATTGCTTACGCATATTTCATTCTTCTGCCCGGGCACACACCTTTCCTGTTCTGCAACACAGATCGACAGCTGCGCTGCTGCATGCGTTTCATCTGCAGTGCTTGGGGCGGAGGCTCCCTGCAGCGCACCACAGCCTGGAAGCCGATCCAGAGAAGAATGCCGCTCGTTCACTTCTTGAAGAAGGGACGACACACTCTCTTCTTGACGTTTTCACCTTGCTTCCTCTTCATCAACCGATTGTGGACACCGCTCTTGCACGAATAGACCGCAGTCGCACTTTTGAGAAGCACTGCTGCGTTTCTGCTTACGGCACTGGACTGGATGCCCAGGAAGCATTGCTGCATACCTTTTCATTGAAACGACGAAGGTTTTCAAAAGCAGCGCCATCACTCACATTGGAGAGCCTGGAACAAGCGTTTCGCCTGCGTTTGACATCCGATTGCTTACGCATATTTCATTCTTCTGCCCGGGCACACACCTCTTCCGTTCTGCAACACACATCGACAGCTGCGCTGCTGCATGCGTTTCATCTGCAGTGCTTGGGGCGGAGGCTCCCTGCAGCGCACCACAGCCCGGAAGCCGATCCAGAGAAGAATGCCGCTCGTCCGTCCTGTTCGGTGGATGTAGCGGCAGTCCCCCCAGTGGAGGACTCGCTGATGCTCGTGGACGACCGCACCGGCCTCACCGAATGCACTTGGATGGAGCTGAGCGATCCATTGCCGGCAAAGGTGGTGGAGTGGCATGCGTGCTCCGCGCTGCAGTCGAGCAGCAGTACGGTGGAGCCGTGGCGTGTTCACGACGCGGACTACGAGGCCTGCGCGCTACTCTTTCCCGCGTTCCATCACCACCGGTTCTACGGAAACGTGGAGGACTTTGCAGTGCACTGCCAGATGACGGATCACCTGCTGTACTGCACACAAGAGTATGTTCTGCCTCTCAACGAGGTGGAGCGAGCCCGTGACGTGAACTGTAGGCATCCCATCCCACCCGGTGATAGCGGTTTGAGCGCTCTTGACTGCGATGGTCAGCCGCCGGATCTGGTGTCGCGGTCAGCACTGGCTTTGGAGCTGTTCAGCTGCTTTGAGAGGCCAGTGATGCAATGGGTAAGTCGGTACGCTGGATTGGATGCCGCCTCTGGAACGCCAGAGTGGCAGCGGCGTGTGTGGGCTCCGCTGCAGAGATGTCTTAGCCACGCCATCGCCTCCGCTGCTGCCGCCACCACGGCTTCAACTGTGGAGGAACGCCTCCCTGCCTATCTGACAGCTGCATTTGGGACGAGAAACGCAGAACAATCAACGAACACCGTCAACGAGGAGACGGCGGGTGCCTCTATCTGCTGGACCTCTATGCCCTCCGTGGCCAAGTGGATGTCTCTGCAGCTTTGTCCTGCCCTCAACAGGGCTGTGTGCCGAATGTTTCAGTGGTGCGCGGGTGAAGAGGCCGTACTTTTTACCAGAGGGAGCGCTCTCTTCGGGTCTCTTGTTCGATCCTTGGCCGCGCAGGTAGTCATTTTCTGTCGTCGGACTGAGAAGCAACAACGGCTGTACCACTTCTCACCCACACCCCGTGGTGCGATTACCGATATGGGGGTGTGCAGCAGAAAACGTCAGCGGGAGTACTCGGACACAATGACGGGCCACGACGAAGGCTTGTATGACCTTATAACGGAATTGATTTTGACAGAGTGCCCACCTCTCGTCTGCGTGTAGTACATCACAAAAACCTCTTTTGGCAACCGATTTATTATTTAGCTCTACCTTTGTTCTCTTATCTACAGCTATTCTTCAATGCACAGTTATTCTCTGCTAAAAATTATAAATATTGGTATTTATTATGGAAATGCGTTGACAGAATTCTTCCTTTTTTTTTAACAGGAAAGACCTTCCTCCTTAAATTCGTATCTGATTACTCCTCTTTTTTTTTTGTTTGTCATATCATACTTCTTCTCTTTTACCGTTTAGCAATTGGTAGGAAATGGTTAAGCCTCATCTTCGTCACTACCAGGTGGTGGGCCGCGAGGCTCCCACAGAAAAGAATCCCGAGCCCACCGTGTACAAGTTTGAGGTGTTCGCTCCGAACTTCGTGGTCGCGAAGAGCCGCTTCTGGCGCATGATGCGCATCAAGAACAAGGTGAAGTCTACCCACGGCGACACTTTGTCTTGCAAGGTGGTGAAGGACCGCAAGATTGCTGCCCGCAACTACGTGGTCGATATTGCGTACTACAGCCAGCGCTGTGGCTACACCCGCATGGTGAAGGAGTTCCGCGATGTGTCCAAGGCCGGCGCTGTGAGCCAGGCCTACCACGACCTCGCTTCCCGCCACCGCGCTCGTTACCACAACATTGAGGTGCTGGAGGTGAAGAGCATCCCCAACCACCAGGTCAAGCGCGCCTCTGTGTCCCAGTTCGCTCAGCCCGATCTGTCCTTCCCTCTGCTGCAGCGCCGTGTCAAGGCCGCCCGCAAGGAGCGCGCCATCTTCGTCAAGAAGGGCACCCGCCGCGCTGTGGTGGCTTAAGCGAATCTCTCTTGCTGTGCTTCTTTCCGTTGCAAGAATGGAATTTCCTTTTGATTTACTTTGGTAACCAGCTAACAACATGAATGGTTGTGGATTCACAGATGGAGAGGTATGGTGGCACGTGAAAAGTTATTCTAATGCTGTTCAATTGATAATGATGTTCCTTTGTATTCCTCTCTTGCTTTATTTTCTTCTTGATGTTTATTCAGGATTATTAAGGTCTAACGGGAGAATTGTGATAGACAGAGGGGCGGACGTGTGTTACATTTTCGAGCTTCCCTCTTCATTTTTTATAGTTGTGTGGAGTATCCCGTGAATCAACACAAGTATTTTGCAGCTATTTTATTGTTACATACATTATTTTATTCTCTATTGGGGAAGAGCTGATCCCTTTTCTTTGTATAATACTAATAGAATATGGCTTCTGTAAGTCCGCCTCCGTCCCTTCCGTCACCTTCGTCAGTGCCGAGGAGGAAGCTCTTCGTGGACCGGCGAAAGCCTCGTGTAGACCTCGCGGTCGTGTGCTCCGACTCGGGCATCGATGTCGCCTCGGTTGCTCGTCTGCTTCACTTTCAAATGACGCTCGCTCTCACCGGGGATTCGTCGGCGCGTCATTTTCGCTTATCGCATGCCCTGGTGTCCGTGCAGGAGCTCGATCGCACGAAGCAGTACGTGACCGAGCTGGAGCGCGCCAAGGCGGTACGGGCAGGCGCCCCGCTGCACGACGAGCACGAGGACAGGGCCGGGGAGGACGAGAGCGCTGGAAAGGGGCGGAAAAAGGGCGGGGCGAACGCCTCCAAACGCGGCGCCGCTCGCAAGCAGCAGGCGGAGGAGGATCTCACCGCACTGTCGCCCGAGCACCTCAAGGAGCTGGAGGAGGAGCGGCAGCGCCTGATGGACACCTACCTCAAGAACTTCGAGGCCGCCACCTTCACCGCCAACACCGTCGCCGAGTTCCACAATGCAACGCGTCTGGTGTTTATCTACGAGCTGCCAGGGCAAGAGGACCTCCTCATAGCAAAGGAGGACGGCTCCATCGGCGACGTGGCTGACGCCTTCTGGCGGGTCATTGAGGAAGTGACACCACCAGATGTGGAGGAGATCGCCGTCGTGTGGTCCGTTAGTGACGCGCGCTTGCTGAAAGCCCTAAAGGAACCACCAAGAGACCCCTCGGATGTGAAGCAGACCGTTGACCGTTGCGTGCAGCTTCGCGTTATTCTGTATGTGAACGACTCACAGTTCATCGACCCGACCCTCGCTGCGCCGCACGCGGGCGACAGCATGAAGCGCGGCTCCCGCTTCTCCATGGCCAAGAAGGGGACTGGGCGGAAGGCTGGCAGCCAGGGCAGCGACGGTTCGCGGGGCTCCTCGCGCATCAAAGGAGGCAAAGGCGGTGCGAAGAACGCTGCGGCCCCGAGCGACAGTGCACCGCCGAACTTCTTCGAGTCGGGGGTGGACGCGGACGAAATCTTGTTCGAGTGCCAGTCCTTTGCCGATTTCATTGAAAAGCAGACCCTCCTGCAGAAGCAGAAGGCGGATATCCAGAAGGTTTTGGAGAGCACCAAGCCGCCGAACAGCGAGTGCGATGCCTCGCTTAGGATTATGGTTCCTTCGGAGGAGCCGATCGCTCGGCTGACCACGACCAACCCGGCGGAGCTGCCCACCCCGTTGGAGGCACACCTCAACCACCAAATGGCTCTTCTGCCGTCGATCGCTTCGCAGACCAAAAAATCGGCTGTGGCGGAGAGCGCTTCTGCGCCTGCCGCTGCCTCGCCGACGAACTCCCGTGCGGCTCCGGCACCGGCAGAGGCGACTTCAGCGGCGAGGGAAGGCGGGGACGTGAGCCGACATCCGCCGCTGTCTCCGGCTCCGACGCCAGAGCCGGTGTGGTCCATCTTGCGCGCCACCCAGACCGGACCCCCTTCAGAGAACATATGGATTAACATCTGCAGGCAGAAGGTGGTGCCCTCGCTGTATGAACTGGCTAGCATTGTCTCTATCTACAACGCCTGGAGATCGCAGAAGCACTTCACTGAGCTGCCGCTGTCACTGAAGTCGCAGTACCCGCTGCGTCTGGCACCAACGTTCACGCAGGACAAGAAAGATGCGTTCCGGCCGCATAAGCTTTCCGTGGAAGACATGAAAGTCTTTTGCAAGGGTGTGTCGCATGATGAGCTGCGCGTGCGGAATGGACCCCTCACCGATGGCGGTATTCAGGTGTACGAGCGTGAGAAGCTGCTGGGAGGGGAGTTCACGTCGTACACCGCACTGATGGCTCTGATCTCTCAGACCACCGTTAATCTGAATCGTGCGCAGCCGTTTCGTCTGGTGCAGCTCCAAAACCCAGAGACACTCCCGCCGCTGCTGGCGGATGTGTGTGAGCTCCAAGTGGGTTTGCAGACCCGACGCCCACCGTTTCGTGTGGAGGCACCGGGGGAGCGCGCGTCGGTGGGCGACAACCGCGGCACCGCGTCGGTGACGGTTGCGGAGAAGCCGGTGAAGGCACCTCCAGAGGAGGCCGACACCAAGAAGGACGCCGCGCCGCCAGCGAAGGGCAAAGACACCAAGAAAGGACCGGCGAAGCGTCCGGGAAACGCGAAGCACGACGTAAAGCCGAAGGAGGAGGAGCCGAGCAATCCGCCGCCATTGGCAGCAGTGCCGAAACCCGCAGCCTGGGTGCTCCCCTTGGACCACTGCCACCGCGACGACGTGGGGTCGATGAACCCCTCTCCACAGGAGGTGGAATGGATGGTGAAGCAGTACGTAAAGAAGGGCATGGGGAGTTTCTTCTACTCTAAGCGGGGCTGCTGTGCTTATCCCGTGTCAGCGAAACTACATGTCGAGGGAAAGACCGGCCGGCTGCAACCATGCAAGAGCGAGATCCTTCAGGCTGTGCAGACCATGCGAGAGTTTCATAGCAGCCGTGTGGGTGGACGCCTCTTACCAATGGCGGAGGAAATGAACCAGAAGATCACCTTGTTTCGTGCGTGCTACAGCTTTCTGAAGCACCTCAACCGATCTTCGCTGATCGCCGCTGCACAGGATCCACGGACTGCCCCAGTAACGCCTTCGTTAGAATTGTGCGACATGAAGGGGAACCCGATGTGGGAGAAGCTGCCGCAGGACCTTGTGGTGAAGCTGGCCCTCCCGCTGTCGCAGGAGGAAGAACAGCTAAAGCTGTCTGTCGAGCGGAACCTCACCGCGCGAGAACGAGCCCATGTCATTCAGCGCACTCTACTGGTTGAAATAGCGCGGGCGGTGCAACTACTCCCATCACGCACCAAGATTCTGGAAGAGACTCCGCTCAACATCGAGGAAGTGATTTCGCTGCCCACTGCCCTGCATCGAATGGCAAGTTTTCCGCTGCGCTTCGGGGAGCACATCGCCTCCGTGTATGGCTTTGCTGCTCAGGAAATGGACAAGTCAAATATCAATGCCGAGATGGCGGAAACGTACGCCGCGAAGCACTCCAAGAATGCGGAGAACGTGTACCCTGCACGGCGAGACAGACAGTTTTGGGTGAGCGGCGTTGCCGTTCCGCCGCACCGCCGAAAGTACTTGATTTCGGTGTATCCGGTCAGCGGGTGTCTTCCGGTCGATCAATTTGTGGCGTGGAAGCGGTGGGAAAACCGGAAGACGATAGAGATGGAGGATGGGACGTCCCCTAGTGCATTGGGGCCAGTGACCTTTTCTACCTCGGCGTTTGGGAGCAGTGAGGTGCCGAAGAAGGACGAGCCAAAGAAACACGGCAAGCTCGCTGCGAAGATCATGGAACAGCTGCTGGGGAAAGTCCTGGACTACCGTCACCTCCACACCTCGAAGGAGAGCCCTACAGAGACGAACAGCTGCAGCACGAAGACGGTGGCGGAGGTTTCGCCGGATTTGGAGGAGACGTTGGGTAGCCAGCGTGCCAATGAACCGAAAATACCCTCCGGTGTCGATCTACGGGGCTTCCGAATGGGGAAAGACCTGTACCTCGCCTCTGAAGGGCGCCAGGTGCTGTATCCTTTCGCAGACGGTGTAGTGGAGATCATCACCACGAACTACAGCCGTCAGTGTCGGTTTCTGTGCAGTAACGAGGTCACGGCGACGCTTCACTACAACATTCCGCCGCCCATCACAGACCAGGACATCAGTGAGCTGATGCAAATGCTAGGTAAGTACAGCGCTGCCCCCGAGGAGACGGCCTACCTCGCCGTCCGCTTTGACGACGGCCTCAGCGTGACGGTAGCGAACCGAGCGAAGCCGAGAGTCCGCCCTCCGCAGCGTCAGCTGTCGAAGACATCGAGAACGATGGAGGACCGCGGCGGCTCCGTCACGAGCTTCGCGCGGGACAACGAGAGCGTCGCGAGCTTCTCTTCTCGCGGAAAGGTCCACGGCAAGGAAAAGAAGAAGAAGGAGAAGCGGGGCGCCAACAAGCGACAGAGCCGCCCCAGTGTGATTGAGATGGAGAAGGCGCAGGAAGTACCTCCAGAGGCTCCACCGCCTCGCCCTCAGCCGCCACTGTGTCCCCCCATCGCACCGAACGGCGACGTCCGTCTGTGGACAGCGCGGGAGGAGCTGCCAGCCGAAAACGGTGAGCCAACGGTGGTAGGCTTCTCTGCCTTTACTTCCAAGTCTACGCTCGATCAATCGTCGAATATCCAGAAGGTGTTCGACGAGCCGTCTAAGGAGATGGAGCCCCCGGAGCTGCGGGTCGAGCCGCTGGACATCACCGTGGCGAGCAGTAACTTCACCTTCCATAACCGTGAAGGCGATGGAGTGCTCTGGTTCTCGTACAGCATCAGCTCTAACGGCGCCACGGGGCATCAGCTTTCGCTGCCGGAAACGATCTTCTGTGTCCACTGCAACGAAGGGGCGGATTCCAAGTTAGAAGCCTCCCTGGAACGGGAGGTACGCCGCTCCGTGGACGAGTTCAGCGGCGTGGTCGTCCGCTACTTTGAGTCTGGTCTCACGCAGACACTGTTTCCCGACGGCGCAGTGCGGCACCGCGTCAAGGAGGTCGGCGGCGCGACGGAAGGGTTTCAAAATCCGAACAACTTTCTCTTTCAGGAGACCCCTGCAGAGCGCTACTGTGAGACGCTCACCCTCACCAGCGGGGTCCTGTACGTGCGCTCGGTTAGCACTCCGCACGGTCCCAGCTTCCTTGGGCACACCGATCTCCAAGACACAGTTACGGACTCCTTCCTTCGCCTGAACGTTTACCAGGAGCAGCACATCACCTATGACCCAACCAACCACTCACACACGATGGCTCGGAAGGATGGCGTGACGGTGGTGTACTATTACATCCCCCGCGCTGGGGATGTGGCGGAGCTCACTCTGGACAACGCGGATCGGCTGAGGCAGCCGAGCGGCTGGACGGCGAACGATTTCCACCCAGACTCTACCGTCTCCGTCTCTACCGTCACACCCCTCGCTCGCACCTTGAATGAGCAGCTGCGCCGGGTCGACACGTGGGACGGCACGCTGACCAGCACGTCGGAGATGGCACACGGTGTGAGTATGAACGATATGCCGGAGGTGTACGCCCGAGTAGCGCTGCACGGTGATGGAACGTCCATCACCACCTTTGGTGATAACGTGGATGGCTTCGAAGGTACCGAAACGTGCGGTGGTTCTGGATCTTCGTTGGGAGGTCGACTGGATCCTGGTATTGCACCGTCTATCGCCTCCCTCTTCAACGACATTCGTGTGGTGCGTGCGGCATGCCAAGGCCCCGTGAGGTGGTGTATCGAATCGCCGCGCATTCCACGCATTTTCCTTATTTGCGTACCGGATCGCCTTCAACAGCTCCACCAAACGCTGCAGGAGTGGCATCTCTCTTTCAACCGCTCAGGGTCCTTGGCAGAGACGGGTCAAAGTGTACCCTTCCACCAATACGACTCCTTCTACTTGGTGTTCGGTGACGGTTCGGTGCTGAAGCGGCATCTTTTATCCCGTCCTTCGCGTGGCACCGTCGTCCCGTTTCTGGAGACCGTTCTGTCTAGACCGACGGACACGGCGGTGCGCATTATCCACGACAACGGCTTGGCGGTGGTGGAGCGCGCCGTCGATGTGAAGCGAAATGTTGAGAACGCTGCGGCGGCGGCCATTGGCGAGGGCTTCGGGGTATTCGATCTGGCGTTGGGTGGGTTCCGGCTCGTCGACTATCTCAGCCACGTGACCGAGGTGCAGAACCTGTACTCCCCTTTTGGGGTTTCTGCGGACATCCGACCGGTGTCGTGGGAGACGCTGCTGAAACAGCTGGTGCACGAGACGTACTCCGAGCACCGTCTGCCGACGGCGCAGATGGAGCGCATGGCGGCTCAACAGGAAAAAGAAGAAGAGGAGGAGCGGCGCCAGCGGGCCGCGGGTGTCTGCCCGAAGCTCGTAGACCGCATGAGAGAGCTCGCGCAGGAGTTTGTGATTACCAACGGGCTTCTGAAACCGGACGTGCTACACACGTTGGAGAAGGCCAGCCGGACGGCGAAGGGTCTGGAGCGCATGGACTTTCAGAAAGCCTTCACGGAGAGCCAAACCCCCCACACCGGTGTGCTCTCCTCCATCATAGGTCGGACCACCCCAATCTTCTTCTGTCAGCGAGCCAACTCGGAAGTGGTGCAGTTCATCAGCGAGCAGGCAATGGACAAGATCGTGGAGCAGGAAGGTCTCGCAGAGATGAGCCCGGACCCGGTTTATCTTCTGCGCAGCACAGCAGCGGGTGAGCCAGGCGTGCAGCAGCTGTCGCTCTTTCGTATCGGGGCAAATGATAAGGCGAATCCACCCACGTACAGCTCCACCACCTCCACCCTTCTTTCATGGGCGTCGGAGCAGAGCTTCCGCAAGTCGGTTGTCACCGTAGCTTCCGAGCCAGGCTCCTTGAGGGACAGGATCGAGCGTCATCACAAGCTCTCGTCCTTCTTCAATGGAATGAGCTTCGCGGCGCACTACCACCACGCCGACAACCCCCTTTTCGATAACACCATCGCGGACCCTTCCAAGTATCTCGGCAGCTTCAGCCGCTGGCAGCCACGGGAGTGCCAGCCCCCACGGCGCTACCTCCGTCCGGCGGCACGATGCGAGCGGCTGGCGAATGGTGTGGTGGAGGTCCAGGACGACGATCAGCGTCAGCTCGCGAGTAACGCCACTCACGAGGCAGTGCGAACGTTTCTCCAGTTCCAACCGGTGTCCGCTGCGGTGACGAACACGGTGCTCAACGCTGAACTCCAGCGCCACTGCCAGCTGGCGGATCTCTCGCGGTATCACCAGGTTATGCAACACAGCTTTCCTGAGGTCCCACAGGAGGCCGTGGAGGAACAAAAGCGCCTTCAGCAGCTGTACTTCGCCATGAGGGGCAGCAGCAGATCAGCGAATCAAACTCCTCTCCTGTCGTGAGTATCGTCGTAGTTCGAGGATTTACACGAGGAATAACAAGCAGATGAGCGAATGCGGTGAGTACTCGTCTCTTTTCTGAACCCATCATAGACTCCTTTCGCGTTTTGGTGTTGATGCGCTGTGAAATGCATCAGTGATGTAAGTACACTTTTTTTTTTCTGCCGTGTCATACAACTCGGAATAAATAGAAAAAAATAAAATTAATTAAAATTCTTTCTGTTCAACAATGTGAGAGAGTTTAGTGTGAGCACACGAGACTTCCTCGTGTGCTCACACTAAAGTTTCCCTTAACTTAATTGTGCCTTTTCATTTTCTATTCTACTTTCCTTGCATGATGATTTGTCCTTTTATTTTTTATGATGCTGGTGATATTGGACCAATACATATTTGATGACGTTGATTTCGGGAAATTTAGCAAATAAGTAGCAAATAGGAAAGGTTCCCCTTGAAGAGAGAGTGGAGGTGAAGGAAAGATACAAACTGTATGGGAAGACAGAACAGAGAAACAATAACGCTCAACCTGCTTCAATATGCTTCCCTACGGCAGCTTGTGGAAGCTGGACAAGATGATCCACGACAAAACGGCCCCTAAGCGGAAGCTGCTCAACCCGAAGGAACATCGGCGCCAGCAACGTCGCCAGACCATCGCATATGCGGTGATGGCCATGATGGTCATTACGTTCTTTATGCTTCCGTATTATCTCGTTCATATGCGGCTGCTGATACGCCGGCTAGAGATGGAGAAGAAGGGCATGCTGCGGCCAGTGAACGAGGCGTTGGAGAGCGAACAGTTTAAGCAGGCCGTGCAGCGGATTCGAGCGAAGCGGCAACATCCGTCATCGGAGGGAGTGCCGGAGTGGGCGGAGTGGATGTCGTTCCGCCCTGCGCAGCCACTGGCGCACGTTGAGATTCCCTGGAGCACTGTAGCGGGTAAGGTGTGGCCGGTGGTGGGGTTGAACGGCTCCACAGCTTACCTGCTCCCGAACAACGCCTCTGAGCACTCGTTGCCAGCACCCTCTGTGTTCGACTCGTCCCAGAAGTTCTGCATTGCTGTGACGTCCCCCGCACCGCTAAGCGAGCAGATGGCCATCACCAATGAATCCGGAGTTGTCGGTGCTCTCGCAGATCTCTCTGGCTCGGAGTGGCTTCCTGTGGCGCAGGTTCTGCTGTACATTGCGGCAGCGCCAACGTCACCCCTGTGGCCCTGTGAGAAGTCGCTGCAGAGTGCACCACACGAGCATATTGTTTGTCTTTGCTCCACTGGACTGTTTGGAAAACCACCTTACGTAACCCTCCAGCGGCGAGCTGAAGCCACCTCTGGTGAAAGCTGCTGGAACATCTGCAGTAGAAGGAACTAGCGCCGCAGTGCAGTGAGGACAACATGAGAAGAGAATAGAGGGAAGGCTCTGTTTCCATCCCGTCTTCGGCATTTGACTTCCCACAACAGTTCTTAATCGAATCACAACCTACCCACATCTGCTGTCATGATGTCTAGCACTCTCACCTTCGTGCTGGCTTAAGCACATCTATGACTTTAATGTCGTTTGCCGGTGTGCTCTTCTGTGGACGAATACTCTAGATTCTACTACCTTTAATACACTTTACTCTAGGAGTATTCCTTAATGCCCCCTTTTTCTGTTTCTCTCTCTTTCTTTTTTTTTAAAAAAATGTTTTTTTTCCCGATTGTTTGGTCGGAAAGTGTAGTTGGTTGGCTCCACCGTGGCTTTTCTTGTGTGACTCCGTCAGACGCTGCATCGTCTCGCTGGCTTGCTCTCTGGGTCTGTCTGTCTGTCTGTCTGTTGGGTCTGTCTGGCAATGTGGAAGCGAAGCGCCGGCAATTGGCACGAGCGACTCCATCGCGACACCGACGCGCCAGAGGTGTCGGTGACGCCGTCCGTCCCTCCGCCCGCACGGCTGCACTTTCTAGACAGCGGCTTTCGCGACAGCGCTCCGCTAGTGGCATTTCCCACCGCACGCGAGGCCGCAACCGCCGGGACGGCGACCGCAACGCTGTCACCGTCGACGTGGGTTTCCTTCAGTGGCGTGGATGGCAGCAACGCGCTCCAACTGCGCGAGTACCTCGACGCGAGCGTCGGCCGCGCAGTAGCGCATTTCGTGCCCCGTCGAGGGGAGGGGCGACTGGTCTACATCAAGTTCGACCGCCCCGCTGACGCGCACTGGGCTGTCCACCGCGGACGCTTCCAGATGACGTGGGACTCTGGAGTGGCGGATGGCGTCGTACAGCGTCACTTTCTGGCCGAAGTGGACCCCGCGTGGTGCTTGGACAAAGGATTTCTGGAGGCCGATGACACCGGCGCGCCGGCCTCCTTCGCGTCTGCAGAAGACGGTGCGGCAGCAGCACTGCCGGCCGTTCTTGATGCCGCGCCGTCGTCAGGGTCGTTGTATCAGGGGGACTCGATGCCCGTACTGGGGCTCTTCTTCACTCCGTGCGATAACGTGTTTTACCAGCTGGTGCGCCTTGCTTTCCTGCTGCTGTGGTGCCTGTGGCGGACGGTGGAAATTTCTCTTTGGCGCCACGACACAGAGCAGATCAACGGATGGCGTTCACACGGCCGACAACTTGATAGCGACTCTCTGTGCACGACACCGGTGCAGTTTCTCACGTACTTCATCTCGTTCTGGGTACCATTTGCTCCTCCCGTAGCCCAGGTCGACCTCCACTTGTGGAGCTGGTGGTCGCAGCGCAGCGCGTATCCTCAGTTGGCATTGCAGAAGCTAAAGGGTAGCCTCACAGTTCCTCGGAGCGCCACACCCACGGACCCAGCGCAGCATGTGCTCCCTGTTGCCGGTCGGCTTCCCATCACACGACGCTCTGCACTCTTGACGTGGCGAGCGTCATGGCCGTGGATGCGGTACAGCTACCTCAGCGGTGCGATCTACGTGGCTTTAGTGCTATGGGCTCTTTGGCTCTGACAAGGCCATAGCACTAAAGAGGCAATCTCGCGCCGATTGGGGTATTGGCGAAATGAAGCCATCCCGGTTCTGTCGCCCCTTAATGACTATACTACTGCCATTCCGTTCTGCGGACACGATACCTTTCTCTTCCTTGTTTAAACCGTTTTGCTTCGCTATGGAACACTATATGGGATTCCTTTCTCTTTCCCCACCTCGTTTTTTTTTTTTTCCAGATCAATCCCCGAAAGCAGTAATATTTCAAGATTGTAACTCACGGACTCAATGCCAATAACTGACCGGTGTTCTCCTTCCCGCGTGTCCCGTACAGCTGCCATTTGCGCTGCCCTTCTGCTGGCGCTCTGCGTTGTGGTCCGCGTGGAAGCTTTGAAGGTCCACCTCTTCTCCAATACTGAAATAGACCCTAGCTACGGAACACCGCTGGCCTTTGGCAGCTGCACGAGCTATGCCTTTGCGAGTGGGTTCGGCCAGCCAGGCTGCGAGGCACCGCTTCAGCTCGTAACGGTGCTCGCTCAGGACGCGGCGGCTCAGCCCTCCAATTTCTCACTCTTCACGGGGGACATGATCCGCCAGGCGATCCCTCCAACGTCCTCCGTCAGGGAAACTCTCCTCCCGTCTTCTCTTGCGCTGATGATGTGGAAGAATCCAACGCTACCGGATGCTCTTCCCACGCTCACCGTGGCACTCGGGGCAAACGATATCCCTCACTTCAACATAACAGACACCTCAAACTCGGATCTGCAGGCTGCCGCCTCGGTGCTGCGGATGCGACAGTTGCTCACCGAGTCGGAGGTGGCGACGTTCAGCAAGTGCGGCTTCTACGCCCGTAATGTGTCCAACACGGTGCGGCTGGTGGTGCTCAACACGGTGCTGTACTCCAACCAGTTGACTCCCGCTGTGGCGGAGAGCGTGGAGGACCCGTGCGAGCAGCTTGCGTTTCTCAAGGGAGAACTGGAGACAGCGAAGACGAGCGCGATGAAGGTGATGATCATGGGGAACATCCCACCGACCGTCAACGTCACGGAAGTGGTGCTTCGGGGTGAATTTAACGACGAGGCGTCGGACATGCTGTGGATCCCCCGGTTCCAACACGCGTATGTCTCGCTGGTGTCCGCGTACGCCGGGACAGTGGCACTGCAGCTGTACGGCCACACGTACCGCTTCAGCGTTGTGGCGGACCCCAGCGTGGGCGCTCCCCTCGTCACCCTCCCCAGCGTCACACCGCTGATGGGCAACACGCCATCCTACACGATCGCGCAACTGAGTGATGCGAACGCCACCGTTGAGGGGCTGAAGCAGCGCCGGATGGCGAGCAGCAATTCTCTCCTGGAAGAGGTAGACGTGAGCGCTGCGCTGGGGTTGGACGGATTGTGGGGTAACTGCTCCCTTATGCAGGCAGCGCTGCGAGAGGTGCGCTCCAGCGATCGGCTGTGGCGCGCTTACTTGGATGTGGCGGCGGGCGGTGCGGATTTAACGGCATCGTGCAGCGGGTCCTGGTGCCGCCGGGTCACGGGGTGTGGAATGAGCACTGTGTCATACCCGGAATGGAAGTCCTGCGTAGAAAATAAGTAAATCGCTTTAGCAATCTACTGAACAAAACGATAGAGTAGTAAATTTTAGGTGGCTTTATAGACGGACGGTACTCTGCATACATATTTTGTGTTTCTAATTTTCCGTATATATATATATATATTTATTTATTTTAGTTCGGCGTTTGCTGTCTTTCTGAGGGCATTCATCCCGCCTCACTCAGAAATCGCCGTTTTTTCCCTCTTTTTGTGCCCTTCAAAAGATAAAAATGTTGCTGTTCCTTGTCGTTTATTTATTTTTGCTCTTGAAATCGGTACTGTAAGTCCGTGCGTTACCGTTGTAGGTGTCATTCAGCGCTTTTTTTTTTTTTTACGTGAGTTGTAGAGTGCGGAACCGGAATCAATTAATTTTATTTATTTAGTGTACTTTGAAACAATACTCGTAATACAAAAACAAGTGGCAACAAAAGTAATTCCTGATGTGTACTTCTGAGGAGTTTTTTTAATGCGAATATGCGATGATGTGCTTCAGAAATGTTCCCTCCTTGTATTTCGCTTCTTTGGCGTTGTTTTGCACATCTACGATATGTGTTTTGTCTTAAAAACCCTCTTGAAGCTGAACCCTCGGCATTCTTTCAGTCTTTGAAATGATCCGTTTTCTGCTCTTTGTTTCTGTGCTCTGCGTCGCTATTTTTCCGCTGGGAAACGCGGCGACGCAATTCAATCTAATAGGTGACATTGATTTCGACCCCAACTTTGGCACTGCAAAGGCATATGGCCATTGCAACAACTACGAGACCACCTCTTTACTAGGAGACACAGGGTGTGAAAGCCCCATCACCCTCGCCTTCTCGGTCTCCTCGGACTGCAGCACACAGAACTCCGCCTACACGCTGTTTACGGGGGCTTGGTCGAGACACGCGGCTCAAGAAAGCGATGTAACCGTCGCCAGCGTCTTCTCCCCTTTAAGCCTTTCTCTCTTCACTATTGCCACCAACGGGGCTCTTCCGTCTCCAACTTTAGGATCTGCGATCGGTGCGACCGACTTCCGGCCATCGTATCACTTTGACTACCAAGCCGCGGAACAGGCCGATCTGCAGGCTGCCGCCTCGGTGCTGCGGATGCGACAGTTGCTCACCGAGTCGGAGGTGGCGACGTTCAGCAAGTGCGGCTTCTACGCCCGTAATGTGTCCAACACGGTGCGGCTGGTGGTGCTCAACACGGTGCTGTACTCCAACCAGTTGACTCCCGCTGTGGCGGAGAGCGTGGAGGACCCGTGCGAGCAGCTTGCGTTTCTCAAGGGAGAACTGGAGACAGCGAAGACGAGCGCGATGAAGGTGATGATCATGGGGAACATCCCACCGACCGTCAACGTCACGGAAGTGGTGCTTCGGGGTGAATTTAACGACGAGGCGTCGGACATGCTGTGGATCCCCCGGTTCCAACACGCGTATGTCTCGCTGGTGTCCGCGTACGCCGGGACAGTGGCACTGCAGCTGTACGGCCACACGTACCGCTTCAGCGTTGTGGCGGACCCCAGCGTCGGCGCTCCCCTCGTCACCCTCCCCAGCGTCACACCGCTGATGGGCAACACGCCATCCTACACCGTCATAGAGTTTGAGGAAAAGACATGGGGAATCACCAGTATGTTTCAAAGACATGTGTCGACCAATGCAGTGTGGTCCTCCACCGCGCCAATCGAATCTCTTCTTGGCCTGACCAACTTAACCAGCTTAAAGCAAGTTCAAGAGGACTTACGAAACCTTTACACCATACCGACCAAATGGAATAACTACCTAACACTCGCCGCTGGCGGTACTTCCTTGACCTGCACTTCCACCTGGTGTCAACCCGTTACCATCTGCGCCATGCAGTACATTTCATACACTAACCTTGCCGCTTGCGTCCATGATCTACTGTCCACCACAACGACGACCACATCTGCCCCAGTCTCACTTCATCCTAATCCACAACCCAAATATCACATCCGTCCGCCGGAGAATTGGATCAACGACCCGAACGGCCCGTACCGTGACTCTGTGAACGGGAAGATTCATCTGTACATGCAGTACAACCCGTGGGGTGC